>CAJVPY010003118.1:0-14674 GCA_910591965.1 Dentiscutata erythropus | reverse complement strand
ATAAGCCCTCTTATGTAGTCTCTTCTCCGCTTGAACCTCTTCTCAATTGAAGCGCCGCCAATTAACAGACCAAACCTTTCAATAGCTATTGACTGCTTATGTGCACAGTCTAATTTCCTCCATGCGAGTCAGCATGCAACCTTCTCTACAATACCCCAGTAATTTGTATACCCAATACACTCTACTAGATAGTCAAAATCTTCTTTTGCACACATGCAACTTATGCATGTATCGTCTAAGTATACTTCAGGTTTTCTTCTCCTCAGCACCGTAAGGACTGGTAAACAAAGGTTTTTTTTTTTGTTTTGCAAAAGTTTTTTTTTAAATAATAAAATACAGTTGACTCTCTCTAAGTGTAGCTCGCCAGGACCTATAAAATTTTCTTAAGTAAAAAAAAAATTCTGCATTTAGAGAGAATCTGCATTTAAAAAATATAAGTTCATTATAATTTTATATAGCTTGGGACCAAAAAAAAACCTGCACTTAGAAAGAATTTAATATGACCTGCATTTAGGGAGTATGTATTTAGAGAGAGTTAACTATAATTGCATTTTTAATTATAAAAAAATTTTTTTAATAAAAAAAAAGCTAATTAATAATTGCTTTTGATTGGCTGATTATAAAGTCACCATAGTGATAGATAGAGTTTTTATTAAATCAGATCAAATCAAACTTTAAACCAGATTTGAATCTAGTTTCCAAACCCGAACTTAAACTATTTTTAAAAAAATATTTGAATTGGATTAAAAAACAAACTTTTTAATAAAGTTTGATTTGATTTAAGTTTGAATCTGAAGGTTCACAAATATGTTTGGGTGTTTGGGTTTGATTTAAAACTTTAACTTCTATTTGATAAAATAAGTAAAAAATTTTTTATTATACAGATTAACAAATTATTTAATAACAAACTTTTTGCTTAAATTACTTGCTAAACCTTTCTTTGCTATTGCTTAAATAATTTTTTTATATAACTTACTGAACCTTTATTCAAATTATAAATCTTGCTCAAATAATTTAATTTTTGTTCAAATTACTTACTGAACTTTTGTTTAAATTACTTTGCTTAAAACCTTTGCTTAAATCAATTATTAAACTTCACTCAGATTATTTTTTATTGTCTTTGCTTAAATCATTTATTAAACCTTACTTAATTTATTTTTTTATATAAGTTATTAAATCTTTGTTCAAATTATTTTTTTATATAATTATTAAATTTTTGCTCAGATTATTTTTTTATATAATTTACTAAGCCTTTATTTACTGAACCTTCACTTAAATTAATTATTAAACCTTCACTCAAATTATTATTTTATATAACTTACTGAACTTTTACTTAAATTGTTTTTTATATAACTTATTAACCTTTACTTAATTGATGATCTGCTACTCAACAGAAGTATAATTATAGTGTAACATGACACAGTTTACTATATAAATTTAATATAGCCTGAATATAAAAAATTTCTAATATTTGCCTAAAGAAAACTTTTTTTGTACTAAGTTAATTGACTTTGTCACTTAATTAATGCCAAGATATCTTTAAAAAACATATATAAACTTCTTTGTAATTGGTTTAAAAAAGTTTATATAGTTAAAGAAAAGTTTTTTTAAAGATATCTTGGCATCCACTAGGCCAATTTGGATAATTTAACTATCAATAGAACCGCAAAGATGAGCTCTACATCTTTCAATTAAGTAACAAAGTTAATTAACTTAGTACAAAAAAAAGTCTTCCTTGGGCAAATATTAGAAATTTTTATATTCAGGCTATATTAAATTTATATAGTAAATCACATTATGTTACACTATAGTTATACTTCTGTTGAGTAGCAGATCATCAATTAAATTCTTTTTATAGCTGAATTAAGCTCACAAATCTTTAATTAATTAATTATTTATTAGTTAGTATAATAAAATAAAATAAATAAAAAAATATTAATACTAACAAAGTTTATACTAATATTATGCAAACATCATCTCTTATTTGATCTAGTGCTACCTGTACTATCAAATTAAGAATATGATTAAAGCAGCAAAATTATAGGTGATCAGAATTCTATTTAATATTTTTATTGTTTAGCTTAAGTTCTAATTTATATACAAAAGCTCTATTATTTGCAATATTGTTTAGGATGATTGCATAAAACTTTTTAAGAAAAAAATATAATTTTAGAATACAATTTTTAGTATACCAGGTATTTCAAAAGTTCTATACATGGTTCTTATTTTAAAAGTTATTTATATATAAAGATTATTGTAAACTCTATAAAAATAAAGACTATATATAAAAACTTTTAAAACACCCAGTATATAAGGCTAATGAAAACTTGTTTAATTTCAATTCTGAACTTCTATAATAACTAAATAAAAAGATAAGTACTTTTGATATAATTCTATAATTATTTAACACCTTAAAAAATTTATCTGCAATATTAATTCCATTGTGTTTTTCACTTATCAAGCCAAAATCAATAATAGTTTCTTTAAAAGACTAGTTTTCATCTACAGTATATAGTATATCATGGCAAAAATAAATACCTTATTATTAGAGAAGTTCAAATATCTGATATAAAGAAGATTTTGGAATTAATAGTAGAGAAGTATGTCTAGAGAAATATATTCAGGATTTGTAGATTTAAATTTATTAAATATATATAATATATAAGTATTATAATTATAATTTTTATTCTTTTCAGTGTTATAAAGTATTATAATTGTATTTTTTATTGTATTCGCTTTAACTAGTTTTGTTATGAAATTTAAATACTATATAATATCGATCAACTCAGAGTTTTCAATTATAGTAAATAGGTGCTGCTGATTTATGATCAAAGTAGCAAACATATTGTGAAGTTTTATATTATCAATATCAGCCACTATAATAGAATTCTAAAACAGAATTTTCAAATTAAACCAGTCTAGAAATTGTGAAAAAAAAATAAGAAACACATCTTCTTGAATATCTCTATAATATTAGTATTTTCATTTCAAGGTTTCTTTTTTTCTTATAATAGTCTTTTGTTATAGCATATAGAGTTTAATAAGTACTCTCTAAATAATGCTATAAGGGGTTAGTTGAGCTATCTCTTCCACAAGAAAATTCCTTGTACTGGTACTTAGAACTATATATTTAGCAGTTTTTTGTTTCTTATATCATATAGCTCTTTTAAAAAAATTTTACACCTTATTCACTTGACTTCGCTTATTAGTAGTACTACTATTATTATTATTATTATAGTTATTATTTTGGTTACTATCATGTCCATTATCACAATTATTATCATAGTCATGGTTATTATTATGACTATTATTATATCATAATTACTATTAAAGTTTTGCGAAGATTTTATTGATGAGCTTATTATATAAAACAGTTGTATTGCTATTACTGCACTTTTTTATAGCTTATGACTTAGTAATTTGGCAAATAACAAATTGCAGTATTTTAAAAACCTCTAAAGACTATTGTCTTATATAATACATTTATATTATAACCAAAAACTATATAATATACTGTATTTTATATTTACTTTAAACTATTTTGGCAGATAATCTGAACTGGTAGTTGAAAAGTTAGCAAACACATAGTAAAGAAATTAGTAATTAATTGAGTTTTCTAGAGTGGCAATAATATTCTACAAAAATAGCAATTGTGACTATACTAAGAGATGCTGTATATAGTAGCATGGCAAAGAGTTTATTTGGCAGCTTTTTTTTGATAACAGGATCTCATCATTTTTTATCTGATTATACTTAATTTGTTATTATCAATTACACTATATAGTGTATAAACCCCAACTCTTGGTGTTATTGACCAAAACTAGAAGTTAATACCAGAGTCTAAAATTCAAATATGTGAAATCTGCATATATAAATTTTAGATACAAGTTTGAATTCAATATTATGGTGATCCCAAAATAGATATACATATTAGCTCATTATTAGTTACCAGAATTATGCATAGTTTTTTATAATTAATTATACTATACACTGCATGAATCCTAACTCTTGGTATTGTTGACCAAGACTAGAAGTTAGAACCAGTACCTAAAATTCGAATATATATATTTTAAATTTTAGATATAGGCTTGAATCTATAATGATTTTAGAATAGATATATGTATATACATATTATCAACTCATTATTAATTGTCAGAATATATATAATCTTTTATAACTAATTATATATTCTGCAACTAAAATCTTTGGTGTTGTTGACCAAAACTAGAAGTTAGAACTAGTATTAAAATTTGAATATGTAAATTTGCTTATTCGAATTTCAGACAATGTTCTGAATCTAGTATTATGGTTATTTCAGAATAGCAATAAATATATATTAGTTTATTATTAATTACTAGAATTATATACTGTATTTTATATTGAATAAAAATAGAGATTTATTAATATTAGTATCAAAAGATTTCATTTATTTTCTGATAGTTATTTATCTGATATCACATAGTGTTAGGGTTAGCATTATTAGTTGTAGATATACAGTATATTATTATATATCTTGCGTGATATCAGGTAAATAGCTATTGGAAAAATGACTATAAATTATATATAATTTGTCATGGTCAATCGTTCTCTATGAAGTACATAGAAATTTATTAATTAAAAAGTAGTTATCTAATTTTGATTAATTTTATATATATATAAAATAAAAAATATTAAATATGTATATATGTATTCAAAAAATAAATAAATAAATATAAGTATATATTTGCTATTATAACTATATATTTATTTATTATAAAATTATATATATTATATTAAACATACTGATATTGTAATTAGATAACTACTGTAAAGTGATACCAAAAAATGAACTCTTTCCAACGATCATCTAAACCATATTTTCTGAAAAACTTTTCAACTAAAAAACAGTAACATATTGCAAGAAAAATGTAAGACATGGGAAAAGGGAGTAAGAAGAACCGCACTTGTTATTTAGAGATAGTTCTTATATGCTACCTGCTAACAAGCTTAGAGTTTATCACTTACAGCAGCACAACACTTGTCGTTTAGAGATAGTTCTTATATGCTATTTGCTGACAAGCCCAGAGTTTATTACTCACTAAAAAAACTTAGTACTGTGCAAACTGTAGAACACTTGTTGATGTCTTTAGAACTTACACTTATTTAAATATGTGCTAGTAGTCTCTTCTGTGTTTTTCACTTTTTGCAGTTCTCACCAAAAATTTTAATAAAAAAGTGAGCATTTTAGCTTACCCCCTCTAAAAGATCAGCATTGTTTACACCTACCTAATTTGGACAACTCAGTAGAAAGCAATCACGTATTTGTTTTGTTTATCAATATAGTACTATAGTACAAGAAAGAGATCATCACCCCTGTTTAGAAGATACCCGAGTCCCAAAGCTAAACTGAAGGTTTATAATCAAAATATAGTAATTAGTTGCAATTATTATATAATTTTTATCTTTATACCTAGCATAGCTATAATAGTGTGTCATGGCTACTTTCTTTTTTCACTTTTTTTATCTTTGTTTATTTATATTGGATTATTTTAGAAATTTTAGTTTGGTTTTTGTTTTTTTTATTGGCGTAAGGCATTTTTTTTCTAAAATATTTATGTCTTTTGTAAATATGGCTTTATATTTTTACTTTTATGTATGAATAAGGGTTCAATTGTATTGTCAGGCTTAGGTGGAAGAAGTCTGAAAAAAGAGGAGGTAGTCATGATAGGCGGCAAGGTCCACTGTTGAGAGCTGGGCCATATCTAATTGCAGGAGAGGTCCAAAAAGAGAGAAATCTAGTTATAGCAGGTTGAATATAGATACCAGTTAGAGTAACCAGGTTAGTTTAACTTGTAATTTAGGTAACATTAGGTTTAATGCTATGGCACTTGTCATTTAGAGATAGTTCTCATATGCTATCTGCTGACAAGTTAAGAGTTTATCACTTATCTTCTGAAATGCAACCTAGTGTAAAATTTTACCAGTCTAAAAGATTTGTACAAAGCTTAATAAAGTTAAAGCATGACTGCCGAATTTATAAAAAAAAAAAAAAAAAAAAAAAAAAAAAAAACTAATTATCTATGATCTATATCTACCAGAGCTATCTATGTTCCACTCATATATTATCTAGATTTTGTATACTACTAACTTAATATACTATTCTAATCTAATATATTCCTACATTTCTCATACTAACAATCTTACACTCTCAATATAGTTCTAGTGCGGTATCCGTTACAGATCTTACTAGAGAGCACTAGGCAAGCATAATCTCATAGCTATTTCCAGATTAATATAGTACATGTTATCTGCTATTACTAAGTTCATATCTCAAGCCATTATTTGTAATGCTGCTGTAATCTAGTTTGTATCTCAAGCACAACCTTCCTTATTATGTATAGTTTTGATGATATATATGCAGAACTTGATAACAATCATAATCTATTAGTAAATCTTTAAGTGATGCAAAAATTTATATAATTTTATTAATAAAAATATAGAAAATTCTTAATCACTTAATGTTTTACTAAAGCTTATAACTTTAAGCTCTAAGTTAAAAAATCAATTATTTTGGTATATATTTCTTTAATGTTTTAAATTTTTTAAATAAAAATTAGTAAATTTGATAAATTTTTATTAAAGAAGTTTAATATATTTTGCACCTCTGCATTATAGTTATATATTGCACCTTAATATAATTGGCTAATTTTGTAGATTATTATTTTTAAAAAAGTAAACAAATTTTTATTAATTTTTTTTAGATTAAAACTAACTTATAAAAAATTAAAAAACAGTTAAAATTTTTTTGCAATTATATGCAAAATTTAATATTAAACAAGTTTAATTAGAAGCAAAAAGACATTAATATAATAAAATCTAGAGAAAATATGAAAAATAAGCAAAAAAAATAAAAAAATACAAATATCTTTAAATTTTATATATAAGTATAAAAAATTTTAACATTTTTCTAGCATAGAAGTTTATTTTGATTGGTTGTTAAAATATACCAAAAAAAATGTTGATCATACCCTGAATAAAGCATCGGCTATACCCAGATGAGAATTTATTATTCATAAAACTTTTAAAAAATTTGTCTAAAGACATGTATTATAGTTTTACAATATATTAATTTGATTCATAATAAATACTTTATTCATATTTTGCGATATATATATTATTCTTTTTACAATAAATACATTAATTTTACAATAAACAATTAAGTTTCTCAATACAATATTTAACTTAGATTCTAAAATATGCGAACATTTCTAACAACTACCTCTATAATATTATATTTTTGACTATTCTTATAGCCTAAATAAATATAACAAAAAAAATTAAGTATATAGCATAGTGGTTATGCTTCCAGGTTGCAAATCGGAAAGTTGCCAGTTCAATTCCTCCTAATGGCAAAATAATAAAAACCTAAATACGGAAGTAAAACATCGCAGAATACAGGGAACTCGGGATATCTACAGATAGACGTATTCGGGAAATAGTTATTCTGAGAAGTTGTAGCTATGAAATGAGACGTGTTAGAACTCCGATTTGGAATAACTGAAGTTACGAGATGTAATGTGAGATCAAAGTCTAAGAGGATACTACATAAACTCGTAGCAGCACTGCATTGGGTCATGAAATAGCGGTCCAGTATAAGGTAGTTCGATCTCTCTGAAGTGTCGTACAAGTGGTTAAATTTAGGCCCCAATGAGGAAACCAGAGAATATCAGATGTTGGATACTAGGTAAATATACATAATACTTGTATGGGGTTATGGAGATTCTGTGGCCCAGTAGCGTAGAGTTAACTATATAATAGCTGGGACCAAGTCACGGCAAGACTTGCTGAAGAAATAAAAAAAAAATTTTTTTATTAAGCAAACAAAACTAATTAAAACAAAATCTTAAAACAGAATCTTGCAACTTTACTTACTAATTGCTTAGATCACCAAACTACTTTCTGGCCTTTTGAAATCTTTACTTTTTATCTAAATCTTGAAACTTTTGTATCCTATTGTATCCCAGGTTAAAAAACAATAAAACTTAAAGTAAAATACTAATGACTCAAATTGGTTTCTACATTATGTATTACAAAAAATTTTTTCATATAATATAATGATTTTTACTTATAAAAGTACCTTAAAAATTACAATTGACTATATAAAAAAAAGATCATTGCCAATTATATTTAGCCTAATTTTAGCCAATCAAAACAAACTTTCACTATACTCATTTTTCTTGATTTTTTTATAAGTTTTCTTTAATTTAAAAAAAATAATAAAAATTTGTTTTTTTTAAAAATAATAATCTGCAAAATTAGCCAATCATATTTAAGTGTAATATATAAGCATATTTTAAGGTGCAAGATATACATTTATTCTTTATTAAAAATACAATTTTATATATATTTACTTTACAAATTAAGAAATATAAAAAAATATATACTGTATATTGTAATAATATATTTTTTAGTGCTAAACAAGTTTACTTAGAACTTAAAATTATATTTTATTAATAAAAATTTAGATTATAATAAATTTTTTATATTTTTATTAATAAAAATATAGAAAATTTATTATAATCTAAATTTTTACTAACATAATATACTTTTACATTTTAAATAAACTTGTTAAACATATATGAATACATGTGTAAGTATGACAGCTAGTGTAAAACCCCTAGCATAGCACTAATGCTTCAGGTAAACTACTTAATTAGACAATTAAAAATTGTACGTGTGACTAGTTGTACTTTTGTGATACTTATATAATATGTAAAGCTGGTGTTAAAATTAACTAATACCAGCCTACTCACTTGAACTAATAAAGTGCCAAGGGCCTAAGTGATCATCTTAATATTAAAAAAAAAAAAAAAAAAGAATACATGTGTGAGACATGTATCACTATGTTAAATTTACTTCAAGAATAGTTAAATGTTCTAAGGTAGGATACAAAAGCCAAAGCAAGATAATACTAATATTTATTTAGTTTAGCAAGGAAGCCCTTTGGGTTAGAGTGCTAATAACAGTAGTTAAAACCAGATAGTTTAAATAGGCAACTTCTATACTTGAGATGCAGGTATAGTAGATAGTGTGAAACCTTTAATATAGCATTAATGCTTCAGATAAACCACTTAAATTAGGTACCAAAAGTGCACATATGGCTTGATATATTATCATTGTAATTACACTATAAAACATTATCTATACTCTAATAAAAAGGTTTCCAGGCCAATGAGATCACTTTAACACTAAAAAAAAAATAATAAACTTGTTAAATATTAAAAAATATAGTATTATAATAATGTATATATTTCTTTATATTTATTAATTTGTAAAATAAAGATATATAAAATTATATTTTTGATAAAAATTTACCAAATTTACTAATTTTATTTAAAAAATTAAAAACTTAAAGAAATATATACTGAAATAATATATTTTTTAGTACTGAACAAGTTTATTTAGAGCTTAAAATTATAATTAATTAGTAAAATTATAAGTAATAAAAAATTTTCTATATTTTTATTAATAAAAATATAAAAAAATTCTATATTTCTTAAATGTTTACTAATAAATTATAACTTTAGGTTCTAAATAAACTTTTTTTTTTTTTTTTCCCTTTGATAACCACGTACTAAAATTTTACTACTTAATACAACACTAAGCTATTTAATAATCTAATTAGACTAAAACCCGGCTGTCTCTTAAGATGCCCAAGTTTGGTTATCGCACTAATATTGGCCACCATATCCCATATAGTGCGCCGCATTTAAAGATATGATCTAGCCTGGGCTCAGCTCCTATCAAATATTTACAATCTTTTAGTCTACCAACTTGGTAGGTTAGAGCTTAAAATTCTCTGTCTTACTACTACCTCCGACAAATATTTTACCTTCGATTTTAACAACTGATCCACCTCTACAACTTTTATTCACTTATTTGTTTTAGATTGGTCTTCAACACCACTACTCTAACTAGATATGATATTCTCCTTTCCACGAGATCTTTTTCTTTCTTCATTTTTTTTGGTCACTTTTTTTTGGCTCTAATATTATTTTCTTTCTCCTATGTGATAAATTTTCTACATCTATCACTCCATACTAGTCTATAAAAGCACTCTTGCATGCCAAAGCTAGCTGCTTTTAGGGTTTCTAGTGCTATAGCTTCATTTTCTAGAATATTACTTAACTACAAAAGTGTGCTGCGTCTAAAAAGACCTTTCAACAGGAGACTACACGCCTTGACTCTCTCGACTAATGTTGAACCGAGAACAGCTCTCTACAAGTCTTGTACTGTTAAAGCTACTCTATAAACTTCATTCATCAACGCCCAAGCTAGACTAATACTGAACTTCTTGATTTCTCACCATGTTTCTTCTAGTGCCTGACACTGCATAAGATGATCCGCATTCTCCTCCTTATTATCTTCACAAAGGACACATATGGGATCCAAATAAAATAGAACATTTTTCATTGGGAGTGTTTGTGACAAATTTTTAACATACCCAACTAATCTGAGACTTTTTTCCGTTAAGTCGCATCTCATACCTCTGAACTCTTTGAATCTCCCCCAACAGTTACTCCAAATCAAGTCTTCCGCTTTTTCGTTCTCGCCATGTAGGTAAGTCTTCTTTTGTATGTACCAGGAGCTTTCAATTTTTATATTGATAATCTGGAGTATAAAGGATCTTATTGGAGAGTCTACTTGTTCACCTTGCTATCTTACACCAAATGACTATCTAGACCCAACTAAGTTACAAATTGACCAATCTTCATCTAAAGCTGCACCTTCTTTTGCTAGCTTGTCTGCCACCTCGTTCCACTTAACACTGCTATGTGCTTTAACCTTCTTCAAGTTTACTTTGAGCCCTTTAAACTGAATTGTCTCTACTATCTTATCCATGATTAAGTAATTTTTTAATTTACTTGATATTCTGAATACTATATATTGTGACTATACTGTCCGTATTAATCTTGACTATACTTCCTAAACACATGGTTAGTAGTGCGCACCAGATTGCTATCAGTTCTGGTCTTGATGACAAAGGCCATTTTTCTATCCTTATACTACCTCTGGTGATTTCTGTTTCAGGTTGTTCTACATGCGTTTGTATTTATCCTGCTCCTATTAGATCAATAATCGCAGATTTATCACTTAATCGTACTCATGATCCATCCATAAAAAATATTGGGTTACTGTTTCCTTGTCGTAAGTTGTAACTTACATTCCCAATTAACAAACTTTCAATCTTTGGCTTAAAGTGCTAGTTTTTAATGAAGGTGATGTCTACATGTTTAACTGACTGCAACTCTACAAACTTCTTTTCTCCACCTTGCACAAAAACTGTAGGTGCAAAAAACCAAGATATAGGAATTAGCATGAACCACCTATTCTCTTTTTTAACTATACTTTTAACTTGGCAAAGGCTTTGTATAATGGACTTCTTGCCTACACATTGGTCTGTTTCGTCTGCTATATTTATTTTATATCCATTACATCATTGTAGAAACCCGGTACTATAACCAGGCTCTGTTAGCCAGTGTTCGAAGTATATGTCTTTACCTTCAGTATCTGCAACGTGACTAACTATTAATACCTCTTGTTCTTTTAATACTATCCAGGGCTTGCAGTTTTTGATTATATATTTATATATAGTATTATATATATAAATATATATATATATAATAATACAAATCTATTTCGATCTTGGGATCCTGTGATTGGATTTTAATAATTTTGGGCTTGTGAGACAGACATTTTGGTGGTAAAATTATCCAAAACGGACCGTTGGGTCAAAAGTTATCTAGTATTAAATGTCAAAATTTAAAAATTTTTAAATTTTTTTTAGCCAATCAAAATGCAGCATTTATGATCAGGTGGGGGTAGAGGGGTAGCCACTTAGTAGCAAAAAATCAGATGATAAATGACGCTCCCCTTATATGGTATCAAAAATTTCTTTGAGCAATCCGAGTTTATTGACTCATGATCTATCAGAAACTGCCCTGTTCTGTCTTGGTAAGAGCTTTAGTAAAATTGTAATCTATTAATATGATTATATAGGTACAATATATAAGAAACATTAAAATATTATTTTAGCAAATTTTGCCTATTTTAAATCCTGACCTGTTTGACCCGGGTTAGATGAATTTTCGACCTGTGACCCGTACAGGTCAACTGACCTGGGTAATACCTCTAGTGTCGTTTTCTTGCATTTACTAGATCTATGTAAAACCTTAATACAAAAATCAAAGTCTCATGTCCTATAAAGGTTTTAGATTAACTATTAGTTGATTTTCTGCTAAGATATTTGAACTGCATTTCTTCAAATATATTATGAGGCAAAAATATGGGATTGAGTCAATAGAAACTAAGCAAATTTTTTTTAGTAAGTTTTTTTAAAATTTTAAACAAGAATAACTTAACAAAAACTGGACAAATTTAATAAAATTTTTTTAAAATTAATTCTATAAGTTTGTAAAAATTATTTAAAAAAATTTTTATTAAATTTGGTCAAGTTTTTATTAAGTTATTCTTGTTTAAAGTTATAAAAAAATTTTATTATAAAAAATTTGCTTGATTTCTATTGACTCACCCCCATATATAATCTTGAAATTTGGTTATCGGATAAAGTGCGAAATAATGTATTTGACGATTTATCATGACGATATAATTGTTTCGTCAATCAATTACACATATTGTGGCATCAAATTTAAATCAACTTAGGTTGCTTTTAAATTCCATATCAACTTGGGTTGCATTTGAAATTCCGGTCCAACCTAAGTGGATTCTAAATCCACAATAATTCCATTTCGACGTACGACATATATAATACTTAATTGTTAGAAAATCTGCAGTTATATTACAATATTCTAAATGTTCTAAATAAGTTTGTCAAAAAAAAACTATTACCATATATTGTATATTTTGTAATAACAAATGACATGTCATTTGTCACTAATTTGTCACTAAAATTGTAAGTATATAATTGTCATTTGCAATTCTGCCGGTTTAGGAAGGGATTTCTAAATATCACTGCTATTGAATGATATATTGATTCTCATATGAGCGCCCGCCAGGGGAAGTTTACAGTATAACTTATTGGGCTTGGTTCCTGAAAAATTTAATCAGCGACATACTTAAAAGCTCGAAGTTCAAATGTATCTCATATATATAAGGTATAAATGGTGTTATGTATGGTGCAAGATACAATGCGATTTGGATGACGATAAAAATTAGTATCACATATACTTGCTTAAACTCATTTCGGAGTACACAAAAAAGGTAAATTAACCAAGCAATCGATTATACTGTAAAGTTTTTTTTTTTCCTTAATACAGTCAACTCTCTCTAAGTGCAATTCGACGGGACCATATGTAAAAATTTTGCAAAACGTGCACTTAGTAATAATAGTTGGGACCAAGAGAAGGCTTGCATTTAGAGAGATCTTTCATAGAACTTGCACGTAGAGGAGTTGCACTTAGAGGGAGTTGACTGTAGCAGAAAAGTTATTAAATGATTTTAAGCATACTGTAGAAGACGAATTCTGACAAAATGAATTGAGCGATACTATAAAAGGTTCAGATTCAAATAGATTTGTCAATGGCTTTATTTACATCTTGGAAGCTCTTAAAAAGGAGGTTTGTTATTAGTAATGTAATCCAAACTATTTGGGACGTTCCCAAACTGTGTGATGAATAGTATCACACAGTTTCGGCAATAGTAATAATACGGTAAATACCTAATGTGATACTAGCATCACAGAGTTTGGGACGTTTGGTTTCATCACCAACTTACATCAACGTAGTTTACGTGATTTAGTTCTGATACACAAAGTGAGAAATGATCCTCCTTCGAAACCAATCATGCCATATATATATTGCAGAATAGAAATTTCCTGAGTCGACCCTCCATAGTGTACTCTCTCCATAAGTGTGCTTATTTTACAGGTGCACTTTCCCCCGGCGTACTCCTCATGGTGGGTTTATTTTACTCACGAATTAAATTAAACAATTGCAGAATTATTGTTTATTTATCTATTTAATATTTTATTTATCAACTTATTTGAAATTGCGTATTACATCAGACCCAATGATAATAGTTAAATTGATTGTTAGATTTGTCTTGATTTTTGCAATTCTCTAATCTTGGAACTTGAAATTTTCTTGATTATGGTCATTAAATCACGAGATATCATCATAATACCAAATACAGTAAATCGACCATACACATCCTAAATTTGTTTATTTTATCAAATTTGATTTATGTGCGAATAATTTAATTACTTAATAATTAAGGTCAATTTGCTCATTACAACAACCCGTTACACGCTTCATCTCTGTAAGAACTTTAATAATGATATCAATAGTTCAATTTGATACCGGATTGTAAGACATGTTATAATTGGTACAAGCTTATAATATATCTTATGATGATTAGAATTGAACCATTTGGTAACATTCGTCTCACTGAGAAAATAGCTATATATATCGATGTTATAACCTGACTTGCTTGGATTAGGCCAGGTTTTCCATGATCAACTGACCTACTCATGACAACTATGACAGTAACTTAATCCGTTTCGGTCACTATATGGGGGTGATTTCAATAAAATTTGACAAGATAGACATTTTTCAATTATAAATGAAAGTCGATTTGCATAATAAAAAACCAAGATAATGCAAAAGAAAAATTACAC
>CAJVPY010003117.1:0-14674 GCA_910591965.1 Dentiscutata erythropus | reverse complement strand
AATAATGCCATTTAATAGTAATAGTGTCTTTTTAAATAATATCTTTTTTTAATTAGTCTTTTAATTAGCATTAATAATAATAATAATAATAATAATAATAATAATAATATAATACAAATATAAGGAGGGTGTTATTTGAAAGAATAATTATGTATTGATTATTTCGACCTTTTTTCATTCATAGAAGAATAAAAAAAAATTTTTTATTTAATCATTACCCACATTTAATCGAAATCGATCTATATATCTAATTTATAATTTTGACCTAATTTTTTTAATTATTTATATAAAAATAAATTAATTTTTAAAATATCATAATTTAGTCGGTCAGTTCAATCAGTTTAAATGGAATGCAATGAATGCGGAGAACTTTTAAATAAATTTATTTATTCTAATTCTATACGAATTTAATAAATTTATAAATATACAAATCAATTTAATGTACAAATGAAAATATAAATATGGATTTTCGTAATAAAGATAATAATTTAATGCTTTCTAATTCTAATCTTTAAATAATCTACTACTGACTTTTTTTACTTTTCCAATAGTTGAATTATTACTATTATTGCTATTATTGCTATTATTACTACTAATACTACTTATACTGCTATTCCTTATTTTCCCCATTATCTTTTTCACTCCTTTTGTATTATTATTATTTTCATTATTTTTATCATTAGTGTTCTTTGAGATTTTAAGAAATTTATCTTTCTTTTTGATTTTATTTTTATTTTCACTTTCATTTTCAATCTCATTCTCACTTCTATTTTCACTTCTATTTTCATTTCTATCTTCACTTCTATTCTCATTTTTATTATTTATAATTAAATCACTCACTTTACTCTTTTTAGCAATACTCTTTTTAGAATTACTCTTTTTAGCATTGATTTCCAAATAACTACTTTTACTTGGAATAACCAAATCATTAGAACCACCACCACCAACAACAACACCACCATTATCACCTTTATATCCACTATCTGATCTCTTTCTTATGGTTGATTGTTCAGTTATACTATTTCTTTTTGAATGATGATTAATTTTATTATTTATATTATTATTATTATTATTACTGTTAATAATAATATCATTATTGTTATTACTTTTAATCTTATTTTTTTCAATAGAATTTCGTATACTATTGGCAAGTCCTAAATTATTATTATTCCCTTTCAAATTTATGTTAAATTTGTTATTATTATCAGTTGAATTTAGAGGATTTGAGGAATATAATGATGATGACCTTGCTTTAATATTATTATCATTGTTGTTGTTAATATTATTGGAAGATATTGGTGAAAGAATTAATTTTGTTGATTTTGTTGTTAATTTTGTTGAACTTGTTGGTTTTATTGTATTTATTGATTTTATTGATTTTGTTGAACTTGTAGGTTTTGTTACATTTGTTGGTTTTGGTGTTGGTGATTTGGATTTTGATCTTGGTGGAGTGAATTTTGTTGATTTTGTTGATTTTGGTGGTGTTGGTGATTTGGATTTTGATCTTGATGAAGGAGTTGATTTTGTTGGATTTCCAATTTTAGGTGCTGATCTATGAATGGATTTTGGTCGTTGTCCTTTTTCGGGACGAGTTGGCGTATGAGGCACATAATCTTGAATGTAAATTGGTGTTTCCGGCATTTTTTATGTTTTGCTTTTTTGCTTGTTAAATAGAGGAAGTGGAATATTTTCTCAAATAAATAGTTTTAACATCTTTTTATAATTTATTTTTTGATCGTCAAAATCGTCAAACTAATTCTCTCATGAAAAAATTTACAGAAAAAAACATGACATGTGCTATGGAAATATCCCAATTAAAACTTTTAATTTTTTTAATTTCGTAAAGATCAAGAATCTACGTTATTTTTCGGCTTTAAGAGTCATAATCTCGTGATTTTACTGTTTATGAAAATTTTGTATGAAATTTTTATATGAAATTATAAAAATAATAAAAATAAATATGGATATGGATCGTATAGAATATTAAAAACTAAATAAAGAAATCATTATTTATTATTAGAAATAAAATGGTAAATAATTTATCTAGTGCAACATTGATATGATATAAATTGAACTCGCGATGATCTTGAGTTATTTTGAATTTTTAAATGAAAAATGATTTACTGTAGATTTTAGAATTGATCACCATAAATATGATTATAATTAAAAATCTTTATTTTTTTTTTATTTTTTTTTTGTTTATTTGTTTTTTATTAAATACTTTTTGTTTTGTTTGTTAATAAGTGATTTTGTATTGTAGATATAAGATTATAACTTTCTTTTACTTTTAGTAGAGAAGGAAGAATTGAAAAGATTAGCTTTTAACAAGCTAACAAAGTTTATCTAACTTGTATACAGGTTGGTGCGACAAGTTGCTTCTGAATATATTTATCATAGCTAAATAATATTAGACTTGCAACTAAAGGAGAATAATTAGTTTAGTTTTAGATAGTATTTGTATTATTATTAATTAAATAAATAAAGTTCTTGGTATTTAAGCACTAGCAAAACTATTAAAGCTTTAAAAAAAAAAAAAAAAAATTATATATATATATATATAAAATAAAGGTGAGTATTATAATGCAGTTAACCTTTACAGCCAATATCATGTGACTTAATGATCCAAATCGAACGATTTTAATACCATTCGATTTGTCTTATCGATACGAATCAAATGGTACCAAAATTGTTCGTTTCTGGCCACTAGATCACGAGATATCACAAATTTCAAAAAAATCAATAAATTATTGTATATGGACCAATTATGACACACACATAATATCTTGTGAACTAGTGATCAGAATCGAATGATTTTGGTACCATTCGATTCGTCTCAATGAGACAAGGCAAATGGTACAAAAATCGTTCGATTTCTTCACTATGTCAAAAGGTACAAATAATTAAAGATTAAAATTTTAAAAGACTAAAAAAAAATATCTTATTTTATTTAAACATCAATATTTCATGGCACAGTAATCAGAATTAGATAATTTTACTGCCATTCGATTCATCTCATTGAGACAAATCGAATGGTAGTAAAATCAACCAATTCTGATCACTGCGTCATAAGATATCACATGTGCATCATAATTGATGCTGCGTCATAATACTCCCTTTTACCTTATATATATATTTTTTGGTATTAAGATGACCTCTTTGGCCAAGGACTTTTTATTAAGTAGAAACGACATTATACAATTATAACAAAGGTACATTAAGCTATATGTGCATCTTTTGAGTGCCTATTTAAGTAGTCCGCCCGAAGGTTCTACACTATCTGCTGTACCTGTACCCCAACTAGAGGGTATCTATTTAAACCCTCTAGTTACAACCATTAGTGGCTTCTACCTAACCAAGACATAACTTACTATTCAGAAATAGATTTTGAAATATCTATAGATTTTGCACCCACTTTAGGACTTACTAAACTCTATATTGAGTCTAGACTATCTATGAGGTAAACCTAACAGAGTAGTCTATGTCTTACACATGTTTTTACCTACATGTTCAGTAATTTCTTCCTAACTAGTACCTGTTATACTGCTGCCACCGGGTTCGTATCTCAAGCCAACTTTTGGGGTGCTGTCATAACCTAATCCATATCTCAAGTACAACCTTCCTAATTAGTTTTTCATTACGTGTCATAGCTGATGCTTGAAATGGCTAATGATAGTAATCATGTAATAAACAATGATCATCTGCATTTGTCAATTTTGATTATGTAATATATCTACTATAGTCAAATGGGGTGCGACATGGTATCGTCAACTGGGGTGCGACATAGTATCATCAACTGGGGTGCAACATGGTATAGTCAAATAAGGTGCATCATGACTTCATATATTATTGGTTAACCATAATGTTGGTTACTGATTTTTAAAAAAGATAAGTAGTCTTCGTGGTTCTTTTAGTTTTCATGAACTAAAAGAATCATGAAGACTACCGATCTTTTGTTTTCTAAAAGATTAAAAGTATGAATTTGTATTAGCTTCGTGGCCCTTTTAGTTTTCATCTTGAACTATACAGAAAACCAAGAAACTGTAAAAAAAAGATTGATAATTTCACTCATAGTTTTTTTAGTTTTCTTTATTGTAATATTGAATTTATTGCAGGAACCTGAATGCGCTAAAATTAAACAAAAAAAAGTTAGTAATGGATCATTAGTTTCATAGCTCTTTAGTTTTCTTTATTGTGATCTTATTTGCAGAGATTCTGTAACCGAGTTTTTTTTTAAAAAAAAAATAAAAAAGTGTTAGCAAATTGTTATTAATTTCATGGCTTTTTTAGTTTTTCTCATTGTAATTTTACTGAAACTTGTTACAGGAACCTAAATGCACTAAGATTCTGTGTCCAAGTCTTTTTTTTTAAAAAAAAAAAGGTAGTAATTTGTTACTAGTTTCGTGGTTCTTTTAGTTTTCACATTGTGGTCTTATTTTTGAGCTTATTACAGGAAGCTAAATGCACCGAGATTCTGTGCTCAAGTCTTTTTTTTTTAATAAAAGGTTAGTAGTTTGTTACTAGTCTCGTTGTTTTTTAGTTTTCGTTATTGTATTATAGTTTGAACTTTATTATAGGAACCTTAATGCGTATAGAACCTGTTCCTCAAGGATTGTACCAAAGTTTTTTTTAAAAAAACAAGGTTGGTAATTTGTTACTGCTTCATGGTTCTTTCATAGTGATTTTATTTGAACTTATTACAGAAACCTAAATACGTTGAGATTCTGAGTCCAAGATTTTTTTTTTTTTTTTAAAAAAAAGGTAGTAATTTGTTATTAGTTTTGTGGTTCTTTTAGTTTTCACATTGTGGTCTTACTTTTGAGCTTATTACAGGAAGCTGAATGTGCTGAGATTCTGTGCTCAAGTCTTTTTTTTTTAATAAAAGGTTAGTAGTTTGTTACTAGTCTCATAGTTTTTTAGTTTTCATTATTGTATTATAGGTTGAACTTTATTACAGAAACCTTAATGCGTGTGGAACCTGTTCCTCAAGGATTGTACCTAAGTTTTTTTCTTAAAAAACAAGATTGGTAATTTGTTACTGCTTCGTGGTTCTTTCATGGTGATCTTATTTGAACTTATTACAGGAACCTAAATGCGTTGAGATTCTGAGCCTCAAGATTTTATTTTTTTTTAAAAAAGGTAGTAATTTGTTACTAGTTTCGTAATTCTTTTAATTTTCATATTGTGGTCTTACTTTTGAGCTTCCAAGTCTTTTTTTTAACAAAAAGTTAGTAGTTTGTTACTAGTCTCATAGTTTTTTAGTTTTAGTTATTGTATTATAGTTTGACTTTATTACAGGAACCTTAATGCGTATGGAACCTATGCCCCAAGGATTGTACCCAAGTTTTTTTTTAAAAAAACAAGGTTGGTAATTTGTTACTGGCTCCATGGTAATCTTATTTGAACTTATTACAGGAACCTAAATGCGTCGAGATTCTGAGCCCATGATTTTTTTTTTTAAAAAAAATAAAAACTTGTACTAGTTTCATGGTTCTTTAGTTTTCTCATTGTGATCTTAATTGAGCTTATTATATCTAAATATGCCGATATTCTGTATTCAAGACTTTTTTTTTAAAATAAAAAGGTTAGTAATTTGCTATTAGATTCGTGTTTTTTTTTAGTTCTTTATTGTGATTTTGCTTGGATAATTACAGGAACCTAAACATGCATAAATTGTGTTCCAAGTTTTTTTTTTTAAAAAAAACAAGGTTAGTAATTTGTTACTAGCTTCGTAATTTTTTTAGTTTTCTCATAGTGATCTTATTTGAACTTATTACAGAAACCTGAATGCATCGAAATTCTCAGCCCAAGATTTTTTTTTTAAGACAAAAAAGTTGGTGAAAATTTGTTACTAGTTTCACTATTTTTGTGGTTCTTTGGTTTCTCATTGTGATTTACTTGAGCTTATTATAGCCTAAATGTGCGCTCAAGTTTTTTTTTTAAAAAAAAAAGGTTGGTAGTTTGCTATTAGATTCATGGTTTTTTTAGTTTTCTTGTGATCTTACTTGAATTTATTACAGGAACCTAAATATGCCGAGATTTTGTGCTCAAATTTTTTTTTTTTCAAAAACAAAAAAAAAGGTTTGTAATTTGCTATTAGATTCGTGATTCTTTTAGTTTTCTTATAATCTTATTTAAACTTATTACAGGAACCTAAATATGCTGAAATTCTGTACCCAAATCACTTTTTAAACAAAAAGGAAGGTTAGTAGTTTGTTATTAGTCTTGTGGTTCTTTTACTTTCATTATTGTATTATAACTTGAACATGTGGCCCCAAGTTTTTTTTTTAAAAAAAAAAGGTGAACTTATTAGATTCATGGTTTTTTTAGTTTTATTGTGATCTTGCTTGAACTTACTGTGTTACAGAAACCTGAGATTCACCTTGATCTTTTTTTTTTTAAAAAAAAGTTTAGTAATTTGTTACTAGCATTGTGGTTTAATTTTCTCCATGATCTTACTTGAACTTATAATGGGAACCTTGATACGCCAAGATTCGTTTTCGATCTTTTTTTTTCAAAAAAAAAAGAGGCTAGTAATTTTTTACTAGATTTGTGGTTCTTTTAGTTTTCTCATTTTGATCTTATTTGAACTAATTATAGGAACTTGAATGAGCCAGGATTCTGAGTCAAAAAAAGATTGGGTCAATTTAAAGGAGTTAATCTATAGTTTCGTGATTCTTTTAAATCCATAGGACAAAAATAAAAGAAAACTTGAATATGCAATGCATGATTCTTACTGTAGTAGCCTGCTGAGTTTATAAGCATATCGTGTTTAGATTTGATTAGCCAACTTTAATGATCACCGTTACGTGAATTATTAAATGTTTAAGAGCAAAAGGGGCAATTGAATTCATTTTTTAAAAAAAATTCAATATATTAGCCCTAAAATTTCAGGTCAGAAAATATTCAATTTGACATAGCTTTTTTAATTTCTTATTGGTATTTATAACTTGTACCAAAAATTTTACTGATTTATATGCAGAATTTTTATTTTAATAAAAAGCATTTGATATTTTATAAAATTTTGTTTGAAAAAATTTACATTTAAAATAAAAGAAAGTTACATTTAAATTTTGTTTAAAAAAAATTTAAAATTGTTTAAAAAAAAAAAAAAAAATTTTCTTTTTTTTAAAAAAAAAATCACGACTTTACAACTTTGACCCATTTAATTGGAATGGGTGTTTCCTTTCCGTCTATCTCAACAATCACCGTGTGATTATTTGAGGTTAGTCTTTTGAATATGCCTTGTTGCGAATATGTTGGCTATAATTTTTTCTTTTGGATTTGAGGGTTGGTATCATGGTCCAATGCAATGTTAACTACAGTTCCGGTTTCAATTATATTATTTGGTGTTTTTTTCTATGAATGCTTCCTTGTTGACACATTTTTTTGTAATATTTTCCTAGCATTGCATTTACTGACTAAAAAAAAAAAAAAATGGTCAAAATTTTACAATTAAGCTTTACTGCTTACTTTAACCCTAACTTCATAAATTTTTGATACTCGTAACACATGTTGTTTTACGTTATCAAGATTATCAGAATTATATGTTTCCGAAGCATTTGCTTCACCCACTTCATCATCCTGATCATTCTCGGGTGCTTTGTCATTATCATTATCGGGTGCTTTGTCGTTATCATTATCGGGTGCTTCGTTGTTATCACTTCGTAAACATTTATTTCATTTTCCTAATCATTATCTGATATTTTATAAGTATTCACTTCATTATTCGGATCTGGTATTTCATAGACACAATGCATCTTCCAACCAAACATAACTTCATGAGGTGTATATTTATGTGCAGTATGTACAGTTGAATTGTAAGACATAACAAAGGCATCTAATACATCGGTTCTTTCCTTTTTTTTGAAGTTGATTATCACGATCCCACAGCAATTTTGTGAAACCTCAACCAATTGTTTGGTTAAGTCGTTCTACCTGTCCTTGGAACTGGGGATGGTGAGGGCGGCCATGCTTAATTTTGATATTGAGAATTTCACATACTTGCTTAACTATCCCTTCAAACTTCTTTCCATTGTCACTTTGTAAAACTAATAGTGGGCTGAGAATTCTAAAGACGTCTTTAACTAAATGTATAGCGACTGTATCTGCTTCTTTGTTTTTCATAGGAATAGCAATGAGGTATTTTGTAAATGTACAAACACATATAAGTAACCATGCAAACCCGTAATTCACATTTTTAAAATCATAAAAATCTATTAAATCAATTTGAATATGCCGCTATGGTGCCACAGATGTTAGGAATGGCAAAGTCTTTAAGTCCAGGACTTTAGGACCTGGTTTTGGGACCTGGTCTTTAAAGACTAGGTCCCAATTTTAGGACCTAGATCTATAGATCCACAATAGGTCCTAATATAAAATATATTAATAAAATAGTAAACAAAGAATTTTAATTAGTTAGAAAGTATTAGAACTAAGTTCAAGAACTTAATCCTATTGGTTGAGCATAAGTTCTAGGACTTATTATATGAGGACCTGGTCCTTAGTTCCGTGCAATAGGACTTACAGGTCCTAGAACCAAGACCGGACCTGGACTGACTTTACCATCTCTAATAGACGTAACTGATTTCATATTGGTCCGTTCTTTAATAGAAAAATTAATAGTGCAAACCGGACATTCGTTAATGTAAGCCTGTACCTCAGTTTGCATAATACCAATATGTTTTTCAGTAAGGGCAGAAAAAGTTTTATGATAATTTCTATGATTTGATTGGTCATGAAAGTTTTTTAGCAATAACACATACAACTCTACATCATATTTCGGAATAATACACCATTTATCCGATACTATTTCACTATCTTTAAAAGTAGCAGAAAGGTAAAGAATCTCGTTTTCGTCTAATTCAAATTTTTTATAACAATTCTCAAATTTACATTTTGCAACAGGACTATATTCTTGTATTCAGTTGGTGTTTCGGGAAGTTTTGGGGTTGTCGGCATAAACACAGAATTAAAGTTAGGAAAAAATATTGGAGACACCATTTATACTATGATAACAAATACACCAACCATGTTAGAGTATGGGAAAACACGTGATGCGTGTTAGGGTTAGCAACAACACGTGACACATGTTGGGTTAGGCTGCATGCGTAGGGTTAAGTTAGAGTTAGAGCTACTACTATGCGTATAAGAGTTGCAAATAATATTGATGCTTCTACCCTGTGGCACATTATTTAACACATTCGAATTTTTAGCAATTAAACTAACCTTTTTTTTTTAAAAAAAAAAAAAAATTACAAAACTCAGAATCTCAATACATTCGTGTTCCTGTAATACAGTAATAGGTTCAAATAAGGTCACCACAAAAAAACTAAAAGAACTACGAAATAGTAACAAATTAATGACCTTTTTTTTTCTGAAAAAAAAACTTAGAATATAATCTTTGTGTATTCAGATTCCTGTAATAAGTTCAAGTAAGATCACAATGAGAAAACTAAAAGAACCACGAAACTAATATGATTTACTAACCTTTTTTTAAAAAAATATATATCTTGGAGCGCAGAATCTATGCATATTCAGCTCCTGTAATAAGTTTTAGCAAGATTACAATAAGAAAATAAAAAAACTATAAACCCAGTAAAGTTACTAACCTTATTTTTTTTTTTGAAAAAAAAAGAGCGGACATGAATCTCTGTACATTTAGATTCCTGTAATACAGTAAATAAGTCATTATAAAAAACTAAAGGAACAATGAATCTAATAGCAAGCTATTAACCTTTTATTTTGTTCTTTGAAAAAACTTGAAGCACAGATTCTATATGCATTCAGGTTTCTGTAATAAGTTCAAATTATAATACAATAATGAAAACTAAAAGAACTATGAGACTAGTAACAAATTACTAACTTTGATTTTTGTTAAAAAAAAAAAAAAGGCTTGAGTACAGAATCTCTGCATTTAGGTTCCAGTAATAAGATCAAGTAAGATCACAAAGGAAAAACTAAAAGATCCACTAAACTAGTAACAAATTACTAACCTTTTTTTTTAAAAAAAAAAAATTTATGAGCTCAGAATCTCGATGCATTCAGGTTTCTGAAATAGATTCAAATAAGGTCACCACAAGAAAACTAAAATGAAATAGTAACAAATTAATGACCTTTTTTTTTTTTTTGAGAAAAAAAAAACTTGGAACAGAATCTTCACGTATTTAGGTTTCTGTAATAAGTTCAAGTAAGATTACAATGAAAAAACTAAAAGAACCACGAAACTAATACAATTTACTAGCCTTTTTTTTTTAAAAAAAAAAAAAAAAAATCTTGGGGCACAAAATCTATACATATTCAGGTTCCTGTAATAAGCTTAAGTAAGATCACAATGAGAAAAATAAAAAAACTACAAAACTAGTAAAAGTTACTAACCTTATTTCTTTTTTTGAAAAAAAAAGAGCAGGCACATTCAGGTTCCTATAATATAGTAAATAAGTCACAATAAGAAACTAAAAGAACAATGAATCTAATAACAAGCTATCTTGTTCTTAAAAAAAATCTTGAAGCACATATTCAGGTTCCTGTAAAAAGTTCAAATTATTATGCAATAAAGAAAACTAAAAGAACCATAAGACTAGCAACAAAATATTAACCTTTCTTTTTGTTTAAAAAAAAAGACTTGGGAACGGAATCTCTGTGTATTCAGGTTCTTGTAATAAGATACAATGGGAAAACTAAAAAATCTACTAAACTAGTAAGCCTTTTTTTTAAAAGAAAAAAATTATAAGGCTCAAAATCTCGGCGCATTCAGGTTTCTATAATAAGTTCAAATAAGATCACTATAAAAACTAAAAGAACGAAAATTAGTAACAAATTAGTAACCTTTTTTTTTTTGAAAAAAAAACTTAGCACAGAATCCTTATATATTCAGATTCCTGTAATAAGTTCAAGTAAGATTACAAATGAGAAAACTAAAAGAATTACGAAATGAGTAACAAATTACTAACCTTTTTTTTTTTTAAAAAAAAAAAAAACTTAGGCACAAAATCTATACATATTTAAATTCCTATAATAAGTTAAGTAAGGTCACAATGAGAAAATTAAACCAACCATGAAACTAATAACAAATTACTAACTTTTTTTTTTTGAAAAAAAACATGGCACAGAATCTTAGCATATCCAGGCTTCTAAAATAAGTTCAAATAAGATCATAATAAAGAAAACTAAAGAACCACAAATCTAATAACTCATTACTAACCTTTTTTTTTTGGGCTAAAAAAAAAAAAAAAAAACTTAGGCATAGAATTTTGGCACATTCGGGCTCCTATAATGGCTTCAAGTTAGAACACAAGAAAACTAACAAAAATCAAGGAACTAAGTGAATTACCAACTTTTTTTTCCTTAAAAAAACTTGAAACAGAATTTCAATGCATTCAGGTTCTGTAGTAAGTTCAAGGTGAATTACAATAAGAAAACTAAAAGAACCACAAAACCAGTAACAAATTACTATCTTTTTTTTGAAAAAAACATTGCCGCATTCACTTTTCTGGAATACAGTAATTTCAATTAAGATCACAATAAAGAAACTAAAAGAACCATAAATCTGATAACAAGTTACTAGCCTTTTTTTTTGTTTGGTTTTAGAAAAAAAAAACATGAAGTACATATTCTCTACACAATCAGTTCTTACAATAAGTTCAAGTTATAATACAATAACGAAAACTAAAAGAACCATGAAACTAATAACA
The DNA here is from genome assembly GCA_910591965.1 of Dentiscutata erythropus. Taxonomy (NCBI): domain Eukaryota; kingdom Fungi; phylum Glomeromycota; class Glomeromycetes; order Diversisporales; family Gigasporaceae; genus Dentiscutata; species Dentiscutata erythropus. The sequence continues at coordinate 2,984 of CAJVPY010003117.1, read as the reverse complement.
AATTACTAACCTTTCTTTTTTTTTGGAAAAAAACCCCAACACAGAATCTGCGTATTCAGTCAGGTCCTGTAATAAGTTCAAATAGAGAAAACAAAAATAGCCATGAATCTAATAGCAAGTCCCTGCAATAAGTTCAAGATTACAATAAAGAAGTTGAATTACAAACTAATAACAAATTACTGACTTCTTCTATAATACTGTAATAAGTTTAAGTAAGATCACAGTATGAAAAATAGAACCACAAAAATAATAGTAAATTACTACTAACTTTCTTTAAACTCAGTAATGGCGTATTGGATTCCCTGTAATAAATCTAAATAAGTACACAAATATAGAGAAATATAAAAATGAATACTAATAGCAAAACTACTATTTTGTTTTTTTTCTCTTAGAGCTTGGTACTTGTGTCACATACTTGATCTCTGTGATTTAGATTTAAAAAAAAACTACGAATTAATAGCTACTAACGTGAAGTACTAGAATTTCGAATTTAAGAAATGCAGTCAGTAAATTACCAACCTTTAAGGTTTGTAAAACTAAAAGAACTACATAGGCTCCTAATCTTTTCAGAAGTGAGTACTATAAAAAAAACTAGCAAACCCAGTAATTCTTTTAGATTATTATAAAGATTTGTAAAACTAAAATAAGCCACATAGGCTTAGAAGTAGGTACGTACTATAAAGCAATCTTGGCTCACACCTCATTTGACTATACCGTGTCACACCCCAGTTAACGATACTATGTCACATCCCAGTTGACGATACCATATCACACCCCATTTAACTATAGTAGATATATTATGTAATCAAAATTGACAAATGCAAATGATCATTGTTTATCACATGATTACCATCATCAGCCATTTCAAGCATCAGCCGCGACATTACATACTCCTGCCTTTATAAAGTTCACAACAACTCCAGTACCTGCATTCTAGCTATCTTCTTACTCGAATTCTTTATTGGTTCCTCCTTTACTTCTAGCCGGCAACTCAGATGGGTTAGTCTGCTTAGGCTTTAGGTGTCTGAAGGACGCCCTCTCCTTGGTTCATACTTTTGGAGCATATATCCTTTTCCTCAAGTGTGACAACCCGGCAGTTTAGCTGGTGTGTTCTCTCTAGCAAACCTGGTCACTCAGTTCTTTAATCTTGGGCTCTAGTTTGAATTTAGCCTTTCTGTAATACTGTCAAAGATCACTGCTACTCCCAATTTGGGACTTTCCAAATAGGTTTTTGGTTATGCCAGTTTCTCAGATTTATTGTACCAAAGCTTCTATTATAAGATGTATGACTGAAATTACAGATTAGTTCTAGATCCAACTGATAAGCATAGCTATCAACCAAAACACAAGCCTATTTTTCAAATATTGTCGTTTGTGGGATTTGAACTCTAGACCTGCTACTTGGAGAGGGTGATGACTCAAATTTAATATATTTTTAATAAATTAAAAAATAATATAAATATATTAAAATTATAAGAGAACTATCACTTATTATATAATTATAGCCTTCTTCAGAGTTAGTCATTTAATAATTACAAGTTTTAAAGTAATTATAATATAAACTTTATACAATTAGTTATTTTAGAGCTTGCAATTGTCAAACAATCAATTACTTTAGAACTTGTAATTGTTAAATGACTAACTCTAAAAGGAGGCTATAATTACATAATAAGTCTAACTATAACTATACTGTAATAAATCTAACTATAGTTTAAATATTTTAAAAACAAGTAATTTAAATTAAATTAACTATTTTGTTAAGTACTCTTTCTGACGATCACTAAAACCAAATTTTCACACTAATAAAAAAACAAATTTTTTGTTGGAAAGTTGTGGCCTACGTTGTGGTTTGTCTAGAGGTTAATATTATTTGCTTTTTAAAACTCCTCTAAAGAGACATTTGGTATACAAGCCAAGAGCATTACTATACAAGATAACTGGCAAGAGGTGCTCTTGTATATAAAATCTTGGTGGAGTGTAGGCAAAAAGCTTAACTTTGTTGATGAAGCTTCTAGGTTGTTACTTCAAAGAAGAACACAGAGAAAACAACAAAGCTTTTTTTTTCTGAAGCTACACTCTTTCTTTTGGGTTTGGTGACTCTTCTTTTTCTTTTTCTCACCCTCCTGTCGGTCTTTCAAAATTTTTCACAAAAAGTGGAAATTTGGCTTACTCCCTCCAAAAGATCAGTATTGTTTACTTTTCAAATTTGAACAGACTCAGTAGAATGCAACTATGTGACATGTCTGTTTATAATTACGGCACTACTCCAGAAAAGTCAGATCGGGATCTTCGGTTAAAGAGATATCTGAAAGCAGTCATAAGTTAGAAGAACTTTTAATGTTAAGACAAAGCTTTATACTAAAGATATACAATTGTTGCATTTGTTATATAATTTTTTTAGCCTTGTACAGGTTATAATAGTGTATCCTTGTTATGAAGAGAGGTGCAATCTCTCTCAACTTTTTATCCTTGTTCTATAAAATTTTTTTTTATTTTTTCTTGTTTTTTCTTTTTTGGGTTTTTTATTTTTTATTTATTTCATTTTTTCTCTTTTCTTTCTTTTGTTCATTTCCTCTTTTTAGTCATAGTTCGTTTTTGTTTTTTATAGAATTTTTTTTTTTGAATAATTCCAGTCATCTGTGATCTGGTAGAACAGAGTTGCAACTTAGGCCTGAGCTAGGTTTTTGCACCACAATATACAGGGGGATACCATATTATTGTGGACACTTTTTAAAAAATTATATCAAGCTAAATAAACATATTAATTTAAAAATTATATAATAAACTTATCAAATCTAAAGCTTTTAAATAAAAAAAAGATTATAAAATTCTATGCCGTAGTTTTTAAGATAATTAAAATTATATAATTTTGTGTAATGTTACACAAAGGCGAAAATAGTAATATTAAAAAATTAGTTATTATAATTACTATATATTAAAGGTCAATTTTTTATTAAGTAAATTAAATATAATTATTAATTAAA
>CAJVPY010003116.1:0-14674 GCA_910591965.1 Dentiscutata erythropus | reverse complement strand
AATGATTGTATTTCAAAACATTGATTAATCAATCATTCAAATAAATTACCAGGGTGAGTATGAAGTTTAATTCGATTTGCTTTAACAATTGTGTTTTAAAAGAATGTGTAATTAACCATAATTATTTAATAGTTCAAGTAAATTACTAAGGTGAGTATGAAGCTTAATTAAATTCACTTTAATGATTGTGTTTCATGATATTGATTGACCATAATTATTCAATTATTCAACAAATTACAAAGATGAGTATGAAGTTTAATTTAATTCACTTTAACAATTGTGTTCAAAGAATGTATGATTAACTATAATTATTCAATTGTTCAAATAAATTACCAGGGTGAGTATAAGTTTAATTTGATTTGCTTTAACGAATATGGTTCAAGATATTGTTTACTGTAATTATTCAATTGTTCAAAAAAATTACCAAAGTATGAAGTTTAGTTTGATTTGCATTAATGATTATGTTTCAAGACATTGGTTAGCTGTAATCATTCAATCATTCAAATAAATTACCAGGGTGAGTATAAGTTTAACTCAATTCACTTTAATGAATTTGTTTTAAAATATTGATTAAGATTAATTATAATCATTTAATCATTAAATAAAGTACCAAAGTGAGTACGAAACTTAATTTGATTTTTTTTAACAATTGTGTTTCAAGAAATAAATTAGCCACAATTATTCAATCATTTAAATAAATTACCAGGGTGAGAACAAGGTTTAGTTCGATTCGCTTTAATGATTATTTTTCAAGACATTAATTAACTATAATTATTCAATCTTTCAAATAAATTACAAGAGTGAGTACAAAGGTTAATTGATTTAATTTAATAATGTTTTAAGACATTGATTAATCAATTGTTCAAATAAATTACCAGAGTGAGAATGCAATTTAATTCAATTCGCTTTAACAATTGTGTTTCAAGAGAATGTGTGATTAACCATATAACGATTGTGTTTTAAAACATTGATTAACCATAATTATTCAATCGTTCAATAAATTACAAAAGTGAGTACAAAGTTTAATTCAATTTGCCTTAACGACTGTGTTTCAAGAGAACATGTGATTAACCATAACCATTCAATCATTCAATAAATTACTAAAGTGAGTACAAAGTTTAATTCAATTCACCTTAACAATTGTATTTCAATAGAATGCATGATTAACTATAATCATTTAATCATTCAAATAAATTACCAGGGCGAGTATAAAGTTTAATTCGATTTGCTTTAACAATTGTGCTTCAAGATATAGATTAATTATAATCATTCAATCATTTGAATAAATCACCAAAGTGAGTGCAAAATTTAATTAATGATTTTATTTCAAAAGAACATGTGATTAACTATAATTATTTAATCGTTCAAATAAATTACCAGAGCGAGTATAAAGTTTAATTCGATTCGCTTTAACAATTGTGTTTTAAGACATTGATTAATTATAATCATTCAATCGTTCAATAAATTACCAGGATAAGTACAAAGTTTAATTCGATTCACTTTAATAATTGTGCTACAAGTGAATGTGTAATTAACCATAATTATTTAAACATTCAAATAAATTACCAGTGTGAGTATGAAGTTTAATTTGATTCACTCTAATGATTGTGTTACAAGACATTGATTAACTAATTGTTCAATAAATTACCAAGGTGAGAATGAAGTTTAATTCTATTCACCTTAACAATTGTGTTTCAAGAGAACATGTAATTAACTGTAATAATAATTCTAATGCAATAAACTCAACTGTGACTACATACTGTGATCATCGAATAGCAAGTTCTATAATAGAAATTTTTACTTTGAATTATGGTAAAAATTGACAATCTCTACTGTAACCACATTAATAAATAATTTCGATAAAACTTATTAAAAATTAATTATATATCGCGCATATAGCAATAAATAAATTCTGTAAAAAATCTTTAACAGAAATTAATTAAAATAAGATGCTATATTGTTTAAATATATATATATATATATATATATATTACTATTATCTAATCTTCTTCCTATTTCATAGCTCCCTGCTTTAACATGATGCTTTTACTTGTTAATTATTATCTGCACTTTTATTTAAGTTAATTTAGCCAATAGACAAAGATTATTTTTTAATCCACTAAAATATGTAAAATAATCTGTTTATTAATTTCTTATTTTTGCTATTTTACTTAATTGATCAATCCCCTTTTATTAAGTTGCTTATTAAGCTTCTTACTAAAATTAATCTAAGTATAAATTATATAGCCCTTTATATAGTTGTTAAACAAAACGTGCTAACAAAATGCGAAACCTAGTTTTGTCTTTCGTCAATTAAAATCTTAAATAACAAAATGACGAAACTGATTAAAGGTGACAAAACTGTAAGGGGTGGCAAAGACAAATATACAAATAAATATTATTGATTATGTAGATAAAAAAAATAAACCAATAAAGAATTACAAAAAATTTTATTGTATAATAGGCGTTTGAATTGTTTAAAGGGAGTTAGAAATGAGTATTCTATAATATATTATAGAGGAAATTACACATCGGGGCCCAAATTTGAAAATAATTATTAATGAGAGCCCAAGTTAAAAATTATTACATATAGGGGCCCAAAAAACAAAAATTATTACAATTAAGGGCCTATCTGATCTCTGAGCTACTAAACAAGACCAAGCTACAAGTGCAAGTCACGTAACTTTCGATTTTTCAATTTATTTCAAGATTTATTAGTTGCAAAACTGGGTCACATGACTCATGCAACAATTTTGACCAATCAAATCACAACACTTAAGTATCCAAAATTCTAGTTCAAGTAAACCAGAATTGTATTAACAAACATCAAGTACTTAATTTTGAACCAGAATTTGGTTTAAGATACCCAAATTCAGGTTCACTTAAACCAAAAGTTAGTTCAAGTTAATTCATTTTGGGTTCTCGTGAACCAGAATTGGTTCAAGTTGATCTGATTTGGGTTTCCTTTAAGTGTTGTGACCTGATTGGTTAAAGTGTTTTAAAAATCGAAAAATCGCAAGTCACGTGACTTGCACTTGTAGTTTGGTCTCATTTAATAGCTCGGAGGCCGGATGGGCCTTTATTTGTAATAAATTTGTTTTTTGGGCCCCTATACATAATAATTTTTAACTTGGGCCCTTATTCATAATTATTTTCAAATTTGGGCCCGATGTGTATATTATACTAGAACACTATGTATCAGTTCTAGTGAGAAATCGCTTGGTGCTTACTTATGATTTTACAAATTTATTTTGTGCCAGTATGTTTTTAATTTGTTATTTGTGTTATTCCATAAGTACTATGGCTTTTTGACAAGGTTATTTCAATCGGTCAATAACAACCCTGGCATTGTCCAGAAAAAATGACCTGGTTTATTTTTGCTGGCATATATGTAACTTTGGATACTGATCTCTGAATAAATTATGAAAGTTAATTCAATGAAAATAAAAATTTTTATAGAGCGAGCACTAAGGTCTCATCTTTTTGAGCATAAAGTTTCATCATTTTATTAAGGCTTCGTCTTTCGTCAGAAGAATTTGGGGTTTCGACTTTCGTCTTTCGTCTTCATGTGAAAAAGGTTTCATCTAACAACTATAGCCCTTTATGCACATAAAATGTAGAAAGCCAAGACGCCCTTACTTACACTTGTTTATTATAAAGTAAAAGAGGGTATTATGACGCAGTTGATCTAGTGATCGGAATTGAACGATTTTAATACCATTCGATTCGTCTCATCATGACGAACCGAATGATATTAAAATCGTTCGATTCTGATCACTAGATCACGAATTATTGCAAATTAAATCAAATGCTAAAAAATCAATAAATTTAGATGCATGTACCAATTATGACGCACACGTGATATCTCGTGTTCTAGCGATCAGAATCGAACGATTTTGATACCATTCGATTCGTCTCAATGAGGCGAGTCGAATGATACCAAAATAATTAGATTCTGATCACTGCATCACAAGTTATAAGCGATTAAAGATTAAATTTTAATAATCTAAAAAAAATTAATTTGATGTATTATTAGCGATTATTTAACTAAGTAAATCAACTTCATTGTTAGACAATTTTGTTCAGCGATATAAGTTCTACTTATCTCTAAATTTTTATAAGAATTGAATAATTTTTTACTAATTAATTTTTATAAAATACGTTTTTAAACCAAACGAATATATTATGACGCAGAAACGTTTTTTACAAATGTTAATTAATAAAAATTTATCCAAATTTTATAAAAATTTAGAGGTAAGTAAAATTTGTTATTGCGAACAAAATTGTCTTAATAATGAAAGTCGATTTACTTAATAAAAAATACTGCTATTAATGTATTACGATTAAGTCTTATTTAAGTCTATAATTTAAAGAAAAGATATCTCGTGACCCAGTGATCAGAATCGGACAATTTTACCAACATTCGATTCGTCTCGACAAGGCGAATCGAATGGTGGTAAAATTATTCAATTCGGATCACGGGATCACGGGATATCACGTGTGCGTCATAAATTGGTCCTGCGTCATAATACCCCCCACCTTATATAAAATTTTAGTAATTATTATTTCGTAATTTATTTTTATTCACATTATCTTCAATAACATTTATCTGCCTCATCACCTTCTAATAGTTTTGTCACCTTTGTAGTTTCGTCAACTTCTTTACCTTTTGCCAGTTTCGACACCTTTCGTTAGTTTTGACACCTTTCGTCAGTTTCGACACCTTTCAACAGTTTCGACATTTTGTCATTTGAGATTTTATTTGACGAAAGTCGAAACTAGGTTTCGACTTTCATCAGCGCGAAACCCCGAGGCTTCGTCTAACAACTATAGCCCGGATTCGAAATCTTTGAGGCTTTGTGATATTTGCAGAAATATTTATATTTTCTCTATCTTGAAAACATTCGTTACCTACTTTTTTCGATGAATTTGAAGCTATATACTTCTGAATTCTAACTAGAATTTCAGTGCAGAGCCTCAGCCAATTTCAAAGCTTTCTTTTTAGATTTATTAATTGTCGATCACAAACATTTAATTAATTGACTTTTTAGGCTAGAGCATTCAAATTACGTCGCAATTATATCATTTGAATCAGTATTACATCATGAATTTTTCATGAGTAATACAAACTCCTAAAAGGAAGTAGTCAACTAAACAAATGTTTTAAATCGACCTTGAATTTTTGAATATACTGCTCAGGCTGTGCAGCATGATGCCGGCATTCTTATTGTAATATTTCAAGAACAGGTGTACGTGAGCATTACACTTTTTTCTGTTTAAGAAAAAAAAAATTGCTCGTGAATTTTAATACATAATACAACTTCCTAATCCTAACGCTGCTAACCTTAAAGAGCCGTTAGAATGTTTTATTACGCTTTATATGATTTCACGTTCATCCAATTTTGCAATCTGATCGGCTAAAACTCACTTTTTTTTGGAACGCCAAATAAACATTGTGGTACATACAAATACCTTTAACGTATCTAACCTTATTTCAACATTAGTCTTCTCTTTTAAGAACTTGTATTACCCTATTTCAAGCAATGTATCCCAAGATTCGTGTATAAAGAATATGCATATACTTAAATAGAAAAACAAATATTCATGTCACAACCGTTACAGTAGCCTTTAATATCCAACTGAAACCCAGAATAATTCAAGATTTGCGCGTGGGCGGATCAATAACTCCGAATGACTATAATATTTATAGTGCTAATGGGTCAAAAAAAAAAAAAAATTGAAATAATCTGTGATTATTTTAAATGATGATAGTAATGGATTGTAGGTTTCATCAAAATTTTTTAAAGCGAATAATTTTTTTTAGAATATATTAATATTCGATTAAATTTCAGATGAAGCCATTGCAAATAAAATTATGCCCGATCTTGATTATGAAATTAAAGATTTTCAGTATTACACATGGCATGTTACTAATTGGAGCGACATAGAAAGGAGGACGATAAGCCCTAGATTCGAGGCTGGAGGATGGCAATGGTGAGTTTTCACACATATACCGTATTTACTTGCCACGAGTACCCTTATTCGTTTTAGTACCCGGGTACTCGGATTTAGTTTATCGTCTTATTATTACCTAACTATTGTATTACCATACTTGAGTACCCGGTTTAAATCAAAAATTGATTTCCAAAATCTTTGCAGAGTACAAATCACAGAGGGGTCTACTAGCGGTAAATACGGTATTATTATAGAACCTACAAATGTTTTTTTTATTCAAGATTTATATGTTTAGACAAATATGGGCCAAAAGAATACACAAAAGTTTTTATATGTAAATTTATTTAAGCAAAGTTACCGTAAAGTGCATATGTAAGACCCCAAAATAGTAGTCCATAATGGAATAGACCCAGGCACAAATCACAGGATCCTATTAATTAATTTCAAATGGCTAGACATCTATTGTAAATACGAAGTGCTATGTACCTTAAATTTTTCTTTCACGATATAACCTCTCAACTATGAATTATATCCGGTGTCTAATGAAGTTTTAAAATTGGTGGGATGTATTAGATCCGGGTCCTGTATATGCACTTTACGGTAATTTATATAGTCTTACAATCTTTTAGACATTAAAGCTAATTGTAATTTTTAGTGTAAGATATTTCAGTTTAGATTTAGAAAGAAAAGTTTTCACATAAAATTTTTCGTTACATTCCACCGATTCGATTCTAATCGACTAATCTGTCAACTTTATAAATTTAGGCGCATTTTGCTTTTTCCTTGCGGAAATAAAAATTTAAGCAAAGTTTCGATTTACTTAAAATCTGCTGATTTGCAAGATGAACGTCCTGGTTGGCATGTTTGTGTGCAGTTCGCTTTTATTTTATGGAATTCAGAAGAGCCTACGGAATATGTTGGTCATTGTATGTATACCATTCAATTACTGTATACTATATCCTCCTTTTAAAAATGGTTAAACCCAAATTTATTAGCACCAATAACTAAATTCAAGTGATTTTAGTACTATTTGATCATCTCAATGAAATGATTTAAATAGTATTAAAATTGTTTATTCAGTATTATAATTAATGTATTACAAGATGTGTCAATGCACTAAATGGTTTAATCATTTGATTAATGTTTACAGATGCATATCACCGTTTTAATGCCCAAGAAGCTGACTGGGGTTTTGGAAAATTTTATGACCAGAATAAGCTGTTTATCCCATCTGATGATCGAAATCGCCCATTAATTGAAAATGACGCTTGTAATATTACAGCACTAGTTCGTGTTCTGGAGGATCCAACTGGCACACTATGGTCCAACAGGTCATATTCTCCTGGATATATAGGCATAAAAAATCTAAATGTAAATACTTTTTTAAATTCTGTTATACAATCATTCTATTTTATAAAACAATTTCGTAAGGTTTGTTTATTATTATTATTATTATTTTTTGTTTTGAAAATAATATTTTTCCTTCTTTTTTATCTCAAAGATATAATATTATACATTAATAATAGGCTGTATACCAAATTCCTATGGAAAATGATAAATCAGTAAAAAGTATTGGCTCAGCGTTACAGAGGATTTTTTACCAATTAAATGTTTCAGATTCTACAGTTGAAATAACAGAATTAGCAAGATTTTTTGGATGGAATTTGTTTCTTACGGGAGATGTTCGAAAATTCATTGAGGTACTTAGAAATAATATTGAAGATAAATTAAAGGTGAGATACACGTTATTAAGACTATTATATATAAAGTTTTTATAAAAAATTGATAATTCATCGTCAGTGTGATGCGATGCATCGTTCTAAATAAATCAAGAACATTCAGTAGACCACCTAAGCAAAACTTTTTTTTATTATATGAAAAGAACTGTCTCAGCAAAATTGAGTTGAAAGTGATTTTTGAAAAAAAATTGCTAGTATATAGTCTGTTATTTACGCCAACAGAACAGATTTAAAAAGATACACGAATTTATGAATATCATAACATCGATTTTCTCGTTACACTTTTACATTCCCACTGGCCGATCAGAGAGTAGCGAAGTATAGCACTGGCGATGAATTACAAATCTTAAAATTGATATTGAAATTTTTTACATGGAATTCCAGGGCACAAAAGCAGATGGCACAATTTCTAAACTTTTTGCTGGCAAAATGAAAACCTACATTAAATGTATTAACGTAGACTATGAGTTCCTACGCATTGAAGATTACTATGGTAGAAACAAAATATTATTATATTAACCAAGAGTTCTGTTTATAATAATTTAATGGTAACTTATGTGTACTCCCGATAGATATTCAACTTAACGTTAAAGGATGTAAAACTCTAGATGAATCTTTTATGAAATATATGCAAGTAAATTTAGATGGAGATAATAAATATGACACGGGTGGTTATGGTTTACAAGTATGTTTCATATTATTTATTTTATATATTTTTATTTCATTCATTATCTAATAGTGAGGATGATAAATTATATTATTTACTCTATTTTTATAGGTTGCCAAAAAATGTGTAAGCTTTGAAAGTTTTCCACTCGTATTGCACATACATTTAAATCAGTTCGATTATGATATACAGAGTAACACTATGGTTAAGGTATAACTATTTAAAATCTACTATTTTAAATTTTAAGCATATTTTTCTAATAATTTTAATTTGTTACTACTGTATTATAGTTAAGAAATCGTTACGAATTTCCTATGGAACTTGATTTACAAAAATATTTGCCACCAGATGCAGATAAGTCAAAACCGTATAAATATTTGTTACATGGGTTGGTACAAAATTATATAATTCCTATTGAGAATTTGTTTAAAGAATTTTTATCAATTAAGCTTTTATGGAATTTTATCGCAATTAGTGTACTTGTTCGCGGTGGTTTGAATGAATATAATTGTCGATATTATGCATTGTTAAGACCCGAGAGGAATCATAGATGGTTTGTCAAATTTATCTTTACGATCCTATTATGTGAATTGCGACTAATTATATAAATATATTTAAATTATAAGGATAAAGTTTGATGGCGCCCGAGTTATACCAGTATCAGTCAAAGAGGTGCTTGAAAATAATTATGGTGGTAGTGATTCTCCGTATAATAATGTATATATGTTGGTTTATATTCGTGAGTCCGGCATCGATGAAGCACTATCTTCGATACTTCTTGAAGACCTCCCAAAACATTTGTGTAAGTGGAATTTATTTGAGCATAAATAAATTGCTCCGTTCTTTTTAAATCAATATTATGTTTATTTTGTAGGTGAAGAAGAAAATGCTGTACGTGAACAAAAGCAAAAAGAATTAATAGAAAATAGTCGATACATGTCGATAAGGGTAATTTTTATTTAAAACATTGAACATAGCCTGTGATTATGATTATTAGATTAATTCAATTTCATCATTATTAGGTTATAACCGAGGAAATGTTTAAAAATCACAAAGGATTTGACCTTGTTAACTTTAATAATCAGCATTATCCGTTATCTGAAATTCCTCGATTTAAAGTTTTAAAGGATAGTACATATGGTGCTTTTAAGAAAATGATCGCTGCAAATTTTGAAATCCCTATTGATCGAATAAGGTTCTGGGTAATTATAAATCGACATAATAAAACTATTAGACCCCATAAGGTTATAACAGACGATTTTCTTAATAAATGTGAGTTGCAATATTTATTATATTATTTTCATTTTATGCTTTCATAAAATTAATTAATTTTAATTTTTCATTAATGTTAGCGATGAAAGAAATCAAGGAGAAATTAGTAGGAGGATGTAGTGAATTGAGATTATATATGGAAATATTGGAAAAACCAATAAACATCAAGGTTATTACTTATAAATATTATTTAGCCTCCTTACATAAAATTCGCACCTGTTTAATTTTCTATCTTTAAACAGAAAAGGTCGATACAAACCGGAGAAATTATCATTTTCATTAAATACTTTAATCCGGATACCCAGTCATTAGAGTATGTTAAACTTATATAACAAAATCATTATTTTGAGGGAATTAACGCAAACTTTATTTATTCGAACAGAGGTCTTGGTCAATTAAGTGTTCAGAAAAGCAGTAAGATTAATACAATTTTCTCTTTTCTATGTGAGAAAAAACAACTCCAACAAAATACGCCTTTGGATATATATGAGGTGTGTTGATTTATATCTATTGTTGTTTGGTATTTTAATGATATATAACCATATATACATTCTTTCACTAAATCTAGGAAGTTAGCCAAGATATGATCGAAAAAAAGAAGACTAAATTAACTTTTAATAAGTCTGATATGCAAGACGGTGATATAATATGCTTCCAAAAAGTATTAACAAATGAAGAGTACGCTATTAGCATTTAATCCTTATTTAAATTAATTTCAAAAAAATGCTAAATGAATTTACTTAATATAGAATTCAAGAACAAGTTTCTGCAGGTCGAATTCACAGTATTCCTCAATTTTATGAATCATTATGTACGAGTATTATCGTTCAGTTCAAGTCAAAATGCGGGTATAAAGACTCAGTACCCGAATTTAGTTTGATCTTAAATAAGAACATGACATATGATGCAGTACGTTATCTAAATAACTCATTCCCTCATTACATTTTATTATTGCTTAATATGGTTTTTATGTTATATATTAATATAGGTTGCTAATCATGTCGCTGCTCATCTTAACACCAATCCTTCGAGATTGCGATTTACATCGGTATCAGAAAAAGGAAAAATAAGAAATGATATTAACATGCTAACTGATCAAACATTATCGGCAATGCTTAATTCATTATCGTGCTTGTATTACGAGATACTCGATATTGATGTATAAATCAATATATATATATATATATATATTAAAATATCTTATGTAACAACCTTAAAATATAAGTTTTTTTATAAGGCTCGTGTTTGGTCATCTGATTTCTTTTATGCTCAGTTATTATGAGTGCTATTGAAAATATTTAGTTCTATCAAAACTTGATGTTTTTTGTAATATATTGTATTTGCCAATAAAAAACGGTTAACATCAATTATTAACTGTCAATCCTAGATCTATCAATTAAAATGAAATTGACATGCGTAAAATTTAGATTATTCAACGATTATTCAACGATTAACCGATACTCCAGTTGTAACATGCATAATTTAATAGAGTTAAACTAGTTATAAATATTTTAATAGTTCTATGAATTTATTTTGCAATTACCTGTTTTATAAGATTGAATGGCTACAAAAATTATTATTATTTCAATAATTATTACAGTACCTTTGGTATTTTACATCTATTATGTGTTTTTATTATATTTTTGAAAGTTTTATATTTTACATTTTAATTTAACGATTAATCATTTTAATTAAATAATGATAGCGAATTAAGTTCAAAAATTTAGAGAATTAAATTCCTGATAATTTAACGCTATACACGTATTAATGTTTCCAAATCATATAGTTTAGATTGATTTATGACATTGTTGATTTGTTATTAGTATTTATAAATATTATATATCAGATTAGAGTGATTTTCTTAACGGGTCTAATAACGAACTTTTAGAGAAAAATTATAGTAAGTCAGAAGAAATTATAATTATTGTTAATTACCTCTAGTCTAGTGATGCAGTAGAATCGTCCCGTAACTAGTTAAAACATAAACTTTAGCTAGTTACGGCTTAAGCCATAATATCATTGGGATTATTCTACTGCATCGTTACTCCAGTCATGGGACAAAAAGTTGGCGGTCTTAGACTAATCTTAACAATGATCCAATCCTAATCTTTGATTAACATTGCTATTTGCGTTGCGTTAATATACAATTTTTGTGTCGAAAACTTTTACTTCATGATGAAAGCTAGTTTCCATAGCAAATTTTTGAGTTTTTTGTGATCTTTTTTTTTTTTATTTTTTTACGTTTTTTTTTTGTTGAACTTCTAAATCTTTGCACCATAACTATTTATCTAGCAAAAGTTATTAAAATCGTATAATTTGCATGATATTGGAAGTTCTTGGCATTATTTGTATAATTTGGATTACACAGTGCAGATGTCCCTAATTTAATATTTTCTACATTATTAAATTAGCAACGTTATCTATATAAGATGACCTTACAAACTCATTTAATACATATCCAAGTGCCTTTTTAATTATACATAGAATATAACCTGTTTAGAGAGTAATAATACCTTCGAAGAATTGACTTTCCAAATTAAAATATCTCGCTAATTTATTAATTTGACGTCAGATATAATTGCACAACATATAAATAAAAACCAAAGCTTTAATTAAAATCAAAATTTATATAATTGGTTAATAAAAAAATAAAACAAAGATAAAAAAAGATAATTAATAAAAAAAATAAAGAAAAAGAAAAATAATAAGGTATTAAACAATTAAGCCACGTGATATTTATGCTTAATAGTTTTTATCCAATGGCCCGCCATAAAATAGTACTGAACCCACCGACCAATACAACAAATCCTTTAAGTCGGATTGACTTAGAATTTGTTGCATTTACCCTATCGTCGCAAACTACCCGTAATAAGGACCTAATAGGCTTCAGATTTCTTTTTTGCTTCTTCAATAAAGGGTCAGGATCACCCGCAATAAATTCTTCAATGCTGGGAGAGGTGGAACTGGTAGAAGCCTCAGAAACAGGAACATTGAAAGGTGAGGTGGTCAAAATATTGGAGGTGGACCTGGAGATGCTGCGAAACCGGGGGATCTATAAACAGCACAATCACGTGTTATTATTAAGGGAAAAATAAAACTTTAATCAAACTATCATACCTTTCCTTTAGGTCATTGAAAGTTTTTTTTATCGATATTTTGTTCAGCAATTTTAATAATTTGGCTGAACCAATGATTGTCAACTCGACGCCATTGATCTGCGACAATGGGAGAAACGATAATTTCTTCACGGCTATGGAGTAGAAACCCACAGTAAGACAAACTTGCTCATTATTGAAAATAAGAACTAGAAAACCCAAATATTAAATAAGAATTTCTATTATATAAGATGCTAATGAAAAGTCATACTCTTACAGTCAAGTTTTTGTTCTTTTTTTGTCAAGGAAATCTTCTTGTTTTTGATCTTTTAAATTTTGCATTTTGAATAAGGTTGTTTTTTAAAATTTTGCAAATTGACTACAAAATTTTAAAAAAAAACTGATAGGCCTTAGATATGGGGTGCGGTCAACAAAATGAGATCGCATTTGAAATCTTGTGTAACACTAACAATGGGTAATCTATTTTTAGTATAACCTGTTGTGAACCGTGTGATTCTCGTTCTCGTATACGTAATACTGTAATCATATAATCATACAAAATACTGTATCTCTAATAAATCATACGAGTCTATCCCTAAATAATACATAAACTTTGTACATAATAAACTCCTACATTCACTAAGTCACCTATGTCCACTCGCCAAATCTAACACGCCTTTTTCGACCCAACATAATCTAATCTTTGGTTACACTAAGCAACCTTCGCTCAAGCGACTGACTCGCTGAATTTTAGGCCTTCTGTCAACGTGTTAAAAATAGAAATTAAGAAGTGATAACTCTAAACAAAATTTACAGATCGTTTAACCAGATTTGGAATAGAAACTGGGTCTGGCCAAACGATCTGCCAGAATTATCATTAACCTAGCATGACAACAAAATCATATACGTACAAAGTTAAAAATCATTTATCGAAAAATTTAGTCTTATGACGATTTCTGTTTAGGCTATTTGAAATTAAAATTTCGTTTAACGTCCCCCTCCACCTCCAAGGGCCCTCCTAAAATTAAACAGGCCAATCAGAACGTTCATTACGCCTTTAAATTCCACGTGTTCATAAGCCAATCAATAATAATGTGATTATTTTTGCGATATAACACAATGTTTGTTTAAATTGATACCCATCACCCACTGCGCTTAAGCTTCAAAAGGGAACATTAAACGAAATTATAGCATCAAACGGCCTTATAATAACAAGTATTATATAAAAATTTCTTTCTGACTAAATATTTCATAAAAATTAATCAATGGAAGCCGCTTATTTAGCCAATTGAATTCAAATTATTGTTATCCTGCCTAAGAATACATAAAACAAAATTAATAATTTTAAAAATAATAACATCAATAATAAAAGTATTGAATGCTTAACGCGTATAAATAAAACAAAAATAGAAATTTCAAGAGTAGAATATAGATAATGTTCGTGAAATGCTTGAGAATTCAAAGATCTCAAAGATATAATTTATAAAAATTTATGGATAATACCGAAGAAGAATCATTAAATTCGAATCCTTTATGAATATCTATCCCGCATAACGTCAGAATGCTTGTTACCCTGAGCTAATTTGACTTCACGTTAGCCAAGCTTTTCACATGGTTAGACACCGGTCATTCAGATACATTGGTTCCACCTATAATCCTAGTACAGGCATTACTAATGTGATAGGTCATATGAGTGCGGAGAAGGCAAACCTGTAATCATGCTTTTTGAATATCTTCCTTTTAATAAAATATCTTAAAGCTAAGTAATTTCTATCACTTATTATTTTATCTCATAAAACGATTCAAATGATATTAAAATATTAAGTGTCAAATTAGCATATGTAGAATCTGTGCTCGGTTTTTGATCACGTGATGACGATCATTTGTACTAAGTAAAAATAAAAATTATTAAACCTTTAAATCAAAATATCTTGATATCCACCTGA
>CAJVPY010003115.1:0-14676 GCA_910591965.1 Dentiscutata erythropus | reverse complement strand
GTCCTTAGTTTACGAATTAACAGAGTATATGTCTTTATAAACCTTTATTTTGATTGGCTAAGAGCGACGATCAAAAAGTTAGCTATATGCTGCGGCGACGATGTAATGTCGATCACTTCAAAAGGTTTGATCTGAGATTTGTCGTTATCATATTTTTTGATCTATAATATAGTAATAATAAAATGAATTGGTTTTCTCGATATAGATTCTTTAAATATTCTAAATTTTCACATTTGATGATAAATAAAAATAATTTTTCAACGCAAACAATATTATTACGTTCTAATGATTATAAATCGAAATCGACACAGACAACCTTAATACGTCCTAATGATAATAAATTGAGTCGTATCATTTTTGGACATAGAATATTTGATGAACCAAAAGATATTGAAAGTGTATTAAAGGAAGTATTGTCTGATTTTCAAAATTCAAAGGAAGTCAGACGTCAAAGTACTGAAATGGGTGTGCAAATAATGAAATATCGCACTGCGATACGACGATTTGTAAAGGAGGTGAAGGACGAAAAGATAGAAAAATGCGATAGAAAAGCTTTACAATCTGCACTCAACGAGGGTGGGGTACGTTGTTCAATAAAATCCTTTAAATTATTTAATAATGATCTAATTTCTCAAGAAAAATTTTATTTACAAATTAAATTTAGAAAGATGCTGTTGAGAAGCTATTAAAGCTCGCATTTTTAGAATATTCCATGAATTTCATGTCTGATGAAGATAAGCAAAGATTTAACTCATTGAAACAATTAAGCGATCTTAGATTTCCCGCAGAATGGCATCCATCTGCAAGAACTATACAGCGGTATGCTCAATTAGTAATAAATAAACAAGCATTATACATAAAGTCTAGCGTTTGATTTTATTCTTTCTCATTCTCAGCAAGATCATACTTCATGTTGGTCCCACAAATTCAGGAAAAACATATAACGCTTTAAAGTGTTTAGAGAACGCAAATTCTGGAGTATATTGTGGTCCTTTACGTTTACTTGCACATGAAATTTTTGACAGATTTAACAATAAAGGTGTTCCATGCAATCTTGTGACTGGGGAGGAAAGAAGGGAGTTAAAAGGGATTCAAGTACCTTTGACATCTTCTACTATTGAAATGGTAAATCTACAAAAACAAGTCGACGTGGCTGTTATCGATGAGATTCAGATGATAAGTGATCAACAACGAGGATGGGCATGGACACAAGCCCTTTTGGGTACATAAACTTAATGACTTTCTCATTTGGACATTGATTAATTAAATGGAATTTTTATAGATCCTCGTAAAATAACAATAAATAAATAAAACTAGGTTTGCAAGCTAAAGAGATTCACATATGTGGAGAACCTTCGGCTGTGCCACTTGTTAAATCGATTTGTCAGAGTATCAACGAAGACATTGAGGTTCGAGAATATAAACGTCTTTCTAAACTTGAAATAAGTCAAAAATCTCTTGATGGTGATCTTAAAAAAATAAAAAAAGGCGATTGCGTGGTAACTTTTTCCAGGAAATCAATATTCAGTATAAAGCATGAGATTGAAGCAGCTACTGGCCTTCGTTGTGCAGTTGCATACGGTAGTCTGCCACCTGGTGTGTGTGAATACAATGTTAAAAGTTATTACTTCATCGGTGTTACGTTTATTAATGTCGAAAAAAAATATATTATCTAGAAACTCGGTCGCAACAAGCCAAGTTATTCAATGACCCTAATAGTGGGTTTGATGTTCTAGTTGCAAGTGATGCTATTGGAATGGGTTTGAATTTGTAGGTAAAACTTTTTTTTTTTTTAATTCATATAAGTATAACACGATTATTATTAATTCCATTGAAAATACGTATATTTGTTACATTTAGAAATATTAAACGAATAGTATTCGAATCCATAAAGAAGTATGATGGAATAGGTATACGATATATCCCTATTTCTCAGATCAAGCAAATCGCTGGACGAGCCGGCCGGTTTGGTACTGAAAACAACGTTGGAGAAGTGACGGCGTAAGTAATTGGGAGAGTCAATAATCTTCATCTTATGTGAGTTTACTTTTAAATGGAATAAATTTTTACACGTTTCATTTATTAGGATTGAGGATGCGGACTTAAGATATGTACATCAAGCGATGGATGCACCACATAAAAATTTGGAGGTAAATCATTCATTAATTCATGGATATATTGTTTACTCTACTATTAGGTATATATTCACATAATTACATAACGAACAAAAAGATGGCAGGATTACAACCTACAATGGAAATGGTAGAACTCTTTGCCCATCAATTGCCAGACGTTAAAGAATTTGCAATTCTCTTGGTAGTTTTGATAATATTGCATGATAATATCAATGTATTCCAATGGATTTAAATAATGAATACTATTTTCGTTCGATTTCATAGGAGAAATTTGAAGATTTAGCTCGCGTAGATGGGCAATATTTTTTGTGTAATTTTCATACGCAAAAGGTTGAATTCATGATTACCTATTTACCGTATTTTCTCGAAATAACGCGCAGGAGTGTAATAAGCTTAATTTGGAAATAACACATACAGGCATTATTTCGCGAATATACAGTAATTAATTTTTATAGATAGTCCTCATGTTTATTTATTGACTTATCTTTCTCCCCATATAAAGCTTATTGCAAATACAATTGAACTTATTCCTATGACTATTCCTGAGCGATTCATTTTTGTTACCGGACCTATAAACACATCAGATCAACGTATTATGAAGAACGTACAAAAGGTAATTGAATCGTTTCCTTTGATTGACAAAAACCTGCTTTAAACTTCAATGCTCGAATGATTAACGTTATAATTATTCTCAATCAAGTTTGCTATGTTGCATAGTCAAGGGAGGGCCTGTCGTATCTCAAAAGTCGTATCTATTCCGGAAAAAGTACCCCATAACGATGAATTACTTGGCGAACTTGAATCAATTCATCGTACACTTATGTTATATCTATGGTTAAGGTAAATAACGGTGCCATTAATTCGATGTATATTACAACTTTACTGTTGTTGACTGACGATACTTTTATGAACAGTTACAAATTTTCAGAGACATTTGTCGATGTTGATTTAGCTCGTGAAATGAAACTTAGATGTGAAACAATCATTCATGATTCTTTACAAAAGCTTAAAACCCAAAGAAGACGATATCGTACCATCACAAGAAATATCAGAGAATTAAGAATGACAACAAAAGATAATAAAAATTTTACTAAACAACTTGAGAACTCGTAGTAAATTCTATATTCATTATCGTTATCGTTTTAATTAATATCACTATTTGTTGACTGCGAAATCATAAGAGAAAATTGAAAAGTGTGCACTTAGAGAGGGTGTGCATTTATGGTGAGCAAAATATGTAGAGCTCTTATAAGCTGGGGCCAGGCTATGCCGTGCATTAAGAGAGAATTTACGTTTAATCCGTGTACTTAAGGATGTCCGACTGTAATTGCAAGAGCAAATTATTTACAAATCAATCCCGTTATAACGAATTCTTAATACAATAAAGAATAATTCTTAATATAATGAGTTGACTCGAGGTAGCAGACAATAAATTCTCGTTATTTAGTGAATTTATTAATAAACTTTTACTAATAGCCCGGGCATCCGGCTTGTGTATATATGCGATCATTAATTTAACAAGAAAATATTTATACT
The DNA here is from genome assembly GCA_910591965.1 of Dentiscutata erythropus. Taxonomy (NCBI): domain Eukaryota; kingdom Fungi; phylum Glomeromycota; class Glomeromycetes; order Diversisporales; family Gigasporaceae; genus Dentiscutata; species Dentiscutata erythropus. The sequence goes on along the minus strand of CAJVPY010003115.1, from coordinate 11,005 downwards.
GAGAATGATGGCTATTTATTCACGCACTAAGTGCTAAAATATTTTACAAGAGTATGAGTCCATTTTATAAACAAAATTTAAGATAATCCTTTATAGCGATAGATTATGATTACCTTAATTCCCTGACTCATCCTATTTTCCGGTAATTTCCATCTTTATTTCTCGATATCACCACCACTTTTCTTTTACTGGATTCTTCTTTAAGACGTTGTTCCAATAATGCCCTACGTTGAGCGTCATCAAGGGCAGGGCATGGTAAAAAAGGTGGTACAGCAACAGTAAATATAGCAAATAAAGCCACTGTCGTAAAAAGGGACAATGTAACTTTTGATTTTTGTGCGGATGTTAGTCTTGGAGGTAATGAACGCATTTGCTAACAATTATTTATTTGCATTTCATCAAAAATAGGGATCATCCTAAACAACCCCTATCTCTTTTTTCAATTTTTTCACATGAAATCTATGATAATTTCCGAGCACGTGATCAGCAAATTTTTAGTACGTAGGCTCCTGAATGGGGAAATAAGATAGACATTGTACTCGGACACGTAAAAGTTTTTATAATATTTACCCGGTAACCCGGATATTAATATCCAGGTAGCTAGTTAGAAAATTTGAATCTCAAAAAGGAAAAAAAATGTAAACTTGAAAATGATAATACACGTCACTCTAGTTATATCGAGACATTAGTAAAAAAATTCAAAATGTCGGTACAGTGAGTTATACCGACATTTTATATTAAATTTTTGAAAAAAAAATGTCGGTATAGAAAGATCTTACTATGATGTCGTTATATCCAGATGTCGGTATAACCAGAGTGACGTGTACTAGGAGCAGTAACGCATCATTAGATAAATGGGTCAGTAAAAGTACTGATGAACAAACTTAATATTTAAATTTTTTTTTGAGTAACTTTAGAAACTTGAGGCTGTTTCGGAAGCTACACGTCATATTTAACATCATCTTTTACAAAAAATTTCTACTGTGATCAACATAACGTTGAATAAATGCGCGATTAATAAATGTAACCAAAAAGGCGAGATTAAATACATCCGTGCCGATATTCTACATCAACGAAACTTACAAGTAATATTAAAGTTTTGTATTATTTAGATATTCGAAAATTTTCAGAATTCCAATTCTCCAAACTCCTTAAAATGGCATCATTCTTTTAAGCAATCTGACTCTTACAGACCGTCAACTTTACCAGCGCACCGAGCTGCTTAAGTTGAAATTTATGCACACATAAGTAAAGTATTCCTTATTTCTTATTGTTCTCGTTATAAACAATGAATTGCACAACAATAATGACATCAACAAGTAGCTGTATTGCACTACACAACGCAAATTGAAGAGGCGAATTCTCACTGTAAAAAACGTAATAATATATCTTAAAGGAATCTCCAAAAAACCATGTAAGAAGAATAATTGGACTTTTATGGTTTGTCATGGGGATGGAATGAACAATAATAAGAATAATCGATTAATAATTTATAAATTCTTATGATAGTAAATTTGGACCATACCTAAATCCCGAGACGGATTGATTTTTATAATTTTGTACTGCTTGTGGCATAGGAAGCGTGCATTCGACTCCAAGTGCCTTAAATTTATAAAAGTTATGAAATTCTTATGTACCGAGTATTAGATGATATAAATATTACAACATACCAAATATCCCAAAAGCTCTACAAACCAAACACGGTCACCAAAAAAATTAGAAAAAAATATTAAATGTCCAAGCAAAACTATCAAACAAGTCATATAAGGCCTAAAAGATCTCCAATTCCAAAACCAGCGTTTACGATTATGAATTGACAAAGTTGGGGTGCGATATCTAATACATTCGTAAAGAAGCCATATTTGAACTACAATCATTACTATACTTTGATATAGAAGTACAATGTCGAATCTTTTGCCGATCCTGTGTACGATAAAGAATAAAAAGCGATGATTCAGAAAATCCCAAGTTAGCCCGCATTAGTTATAATTCCAGTCAATTTTTGTCAGGATTTTGACCAAAAAAACCGATGATTTAATAAAATAAAATAAAACCTTACCAAAAGAAAACACGAATTATACTAAATTATATAAGCAAATGTTAAAATTAGATCAAAAGCATGAAAGTCAGAGGGTATGCTATCAATAAATAGCAATTACAACCTTCACATCTCCGTAGGATAAATACCTGCTAATCAATAATATTCCAGGTGTGTCTAAAGAGAAGCCAAAACTAGACTTTGTTGTTCTAAATTTTATTATTTGATCTATATAACCCAGGACTGGTCCGAAGGTCATTAAGATTCCTAAAACAACATTTAACATTTTTGTCAAGAAATGAATCTACTGTCATACGTATATCGATACAGTATATGCATTTATACTTCCCACTATAATTTGCTACTATTACATGCCGTGTAACATTCGTTTATTTTCTGAGATGCCCGTCTAATATTGAGCTTTCGTCAGAATACTCTAAATAATTTTCTTTTTTAAACAATCTTTTTTTTCTTTATCATTGGAGAAAAGTGAAACCGTTCTTTCATTAAATTCATTTCAAAACTTCGAGTACCCAGATTATGTATAGTAAAGGTATTTTATTTTCATGTGAGAAGAATTTTTTAGCTTGCTTAAAATTTTACCCTGATGCTAAATTATTGAATCACTGTCGTCTTTAGGTCCACAAATTGTACTTACCCCTGAGGAAAAACGTGTATATGGTCAACTCTTCCAACTTGCTGATGTTAATAAAAAAGGTGTGATCGAAGGGCAACATGCTGTCAAATTTTTTTCAAATTCTGGCTTGCCAGCTTCAGCTTTGAGAGAAGTAAGTTTTTCTACGAAATTTCTATGATAGCCCGATCATTTTTTTCTTTTGTAAATTTTAAATTCATTATCATAAATTTAGATATGGCATATTGCAGATAGTGAAAACTTGGGTTATTTATCGCAACAAAGTTTCAGTATTGCTGTCAAACTAATCTCTCAAGCACAAAACGGGCAATCCCCCGATCTTGCTAATATTAATGCTGGTACTTTATTTTTTATCGTAATTACGCTGGTTTTCGTTTGATCAAGTTTGATTATTTCGTAATGACGTTAGTTAATCGTAACACTTAGCTGCACCTCTTCCACGTTTTGATGGTGTTTATCTAATTTCAAGCGAAGACCGAGAAAAATATTTACGCATGTTTATCGGGTTAAATCCTGTTAATGGCGATTTGGATGGTAAAAATTTTTTTTTTTTAGCCTATTTATAATTTAGAGGTCATTTTGATTTTTGAAAACAAATATATTTTTAGGTGACAGAGCTAGAGATGTTCTTATGAAATCGAAATTACCCTTAGACAAACTCGGCCAGATTTGGTAAAGAACATTTACTTATTTAATTAAAAAAATTTAATCACTACATACCAACTTCTTTTGACAATTTTCAAGGGCATTGGCTGATACAAAAAAGCGAGGGAAGCTGGATATGGCGGAATTTATTATCGCAATGTATTTTGTGCAAAACACTATGAACAGTACAATTAAAACCATTCCATCGGTACTCCCAGAAGGATTCTATGACATGGCTTCTGGTATAACAGCAAGTGCGTCAAGTCTTCCAACTTCACCGCAACCTGCTTCCAGACAAATTGCTGGGGTTGTGGATTCTCCAAGGTCTCCTGTCATTCAAAACTATTCGTGGGACGTCACTGCTGAAGATAAAGCAACCTATGATAGATATTTCAGTTCCGTTGACGTGATGAACAAAGGATATCTCACAGGTGAAGTAATCGCTCATTTAAATATCCTTGCAAACTATAATATATATATATCAGCTGTATCTTAGAATGAAATATTATTTTATAGGCGATGAAGCAGCGAATTTCTTCATGAAATCTAGATTAACGCCAAATGTATTGGCACAGATATGGTAAAATTAATGGCTCTTTTTAATCTATGATCAGTATTGTTCTTCACGACTCTTTACACAAAGTAATGCTCGGATGTTAATGCAGGGACCTTGCAGACGTCCGAAAATCAGGTGTTCTTAATCGTGACGAATTTGCTGTCGCTATGTATCTAATAACAAAAAAAATGAATGGAGCGATTCTACCTACCACATTACCACCAAGCCTTATTCCACCGTCAATGCGATCTATACCAAGTAGGTCTTCTAGTTATTTAATAAAGAATAACATTTGTAGAAGATACGGAGCCTTTTCCAAGAAATTTTTTCTAAAAATATTTATTATGATCTTCCTAATTAAAATGATGTGACAATGATTTGAAGGAGGATTTTCCTAGCAAGGATTCATAGCTTAGTTAATGATTTTCGCAAATATTTAAAATTGATTTGAGGACTTACAATTGGATTATTTCATAATTTCATTATACTAATCGTTTGATCAAAATACAATATTGAAGCAGCTACATTTCCTGATTCTTTAACAAGGTCTGGAACTATAAAAAGCCCTCCAATTGGAAAACGTTCTTCGTTGTTTGTATTCGAACAAGGTCTTAATAACTCATCACCATCACCATTCTTTAATTCCGGTCCTGTTTCTCAGAGTATGAAGTCATTATATATATTTAAATGTATTTTCACGCTATTCCATTCCACGAAATATAAGTATTTATTATCTTTAATAATACAGACTCAAATGATTTTGATCTACTTGGTGATACCGATATAAACACTCAAGTGGCAATTGAAAACGGTGAAATTAGAGCACTCAAATCACAAGCAGATAATTTAAGTGATGCTCTTTCGGAATTTAAAATAAGCCGTGCCAACACTGACACAGATTTGGCTAATCTTGCCGTTCAAAAGAATGAAATAACAACTCGACTTTCTCAGGTTCGTACTTTGTATGATTCTGAACTTAGGTCTTTACAAGAAATTCAAGCAAATTATAAAGCCGAGTACGAAACTCTTGAGCGTGCAAGAGAAGAGCTTGCTCAAGCTGAAAGAGCGTTGGAACAATTACAGTCTGAAAGAGACCAATTCCAAGCTAGTATCCAAAAAGATCGTGAAGAAATGCTGGATATTAAAAGAAGAATGAGACTCGCTGAAGAAAAAAATGTGTCCATAAAAGCTGAAATTGAGAAATTCAAAACAGAAAGTAGAAAACAAAAAGGATTACTCGATATCAATAGGATGCAATTGACATCTGCAGAGAAAGAAAAGGATAAAGCTTTAAAGACTCTACAAGATCTTGAAGGTCGGGATATACCAGATGATGATCCATTTGGTACTGGTGCATTTATACCAAATACATCTGACAGTTCACCATTACAAGGAAATATAAATTCGCAACCTGGCTTGGAATTTGTTGATAATTCAAATCAGTCAAGAAACGTCATCCATAATCAACATCCTTCGATATCATCTCTTGGAAGTGGTGTTAAAAGAACAATGTCAAATTCTTCACTTGCTTCTAATTCCACTGTAGGCACATCTAGCGTTAAATCATCATCGTTTAGTGCTTCCAAATTGGAAGAAACCATGTTTGACAAACCAAATTCTATGTCCAATTCTAAGCCGATTGATGTTAATAATATTTTTGGTGAAAATACATTAAGCACTAATCCTCAAGATAATGATACAGCAGTTAATAGTTCTCGTAGTATAAATTCGTTTGATACATCATTTAACACGCCATTTGCAGAATTTAATAAAGATATAACAAAATCTGATAATGTTCCACAACAAATAGTTGAAAAAAGTGAAGAAAAGTCAGACACTGATCCCTTTGCATCATTTAGCAATTTAAAAAGATCATCAACTGGAAAATCAGATTATAATTCAACCTTTTCAACAACATTTAGTTCGAATAATGATATTGTAACATCAGAATCGTTTACAACTGAGTTTCCCAGTCTAGAAGAAATTGAAGCATCAGTGGAAAGTGGTGTCAAGATAGGATTTGATAATGACTTTTCTAGTATTCCTACTAATATCGAAAATAAAGATGATAACATTTTTAATTCGGAAATTTTAAAAGACAATAATAATGAAGCTGAAAATACACGTGATAATCCTGTTCTAAGTGAGCTAGAATCTGCTTTACCAGAAAACTCCGCAACTGCTAAAGAGGTATCCATGGAAGAAACAAAAGATAATATAAATGTATATAACAAAGGAGTGGAAACACCCTTTGTTCCAGAGATGTCAGAATCTTTGGGAGGAGGACTGGCACCTTTGAAAGATTCTGAATCGTGGATTTCTGTAGAGAAATCATCTGAATCAAAATCTACTATCCAAATGGACGATTTTGACACGGTATTTGCAGATTTAACAGATGCTAAAGTAGCAAAAACGCCACCTATTAATTTTGATGCAGATTTTGACACAGACTTTAAAGAAGACTTTAATCCCACATTTGATGCACCTATCACACATTCTAAAGCTGCGCCCAACACAAGCAGTAGCGGAAATATCATGGGTGTAACACCATCAATTAGTTCAACAAAAAATAGTTCAACAAATTTTGATAAATTTGACAAGACATTTGGTTTTGACCCCTTTTCATCAAATGAATCAAGTACAACTTCAAATGCTACTAAACCAAACTTGGTGGAAGCCGCATTTGGTGGAATAACAGGAGAGCCTCAAAAATCAACAAAATCATCTATTGGTTTTGATGATGCATTTGGAGATTTCTTTAAATCACCTTCTGCACCATCCTCAAAAACAGAACCATCATCATTGGACCTAAAATCCACAACAGCCAATGATTCAAAAACATCAATTACATCAGAATCGTCACAACCAAAGGTACAAAGCATGGACGACGATGATGATGTAGAGCAAGTTAAGCAATTGAGAGCTATGGGATTTTCGAGAGAAAAATCTATAGATGCTCTTGGAAGATATGATTATGATATAGAAAAGGCATCTAATTTTCTATTGGAAAATCTTTGATAGTATTGGATTTCTAAAATAATTTAAGATAATTAACAAAAAAGTATCACAACATATGAATTTTTATTTTATGATTGTTATAATTTTGTAACAGTTATATGTGTATACATATTTATATCATTTGAATAACAATAATTTATGCTTTTAACAAATAATTAGTCATATACCATTTTTTTAGTGTAATTACAGTATTTCTAGATTAAATGAATTAACTTCACATTTTATACATAAAATTTGCAAATATATATATAATATATATATATTAATTTATTAAGAAAATAAACATAAAATACAATATAGCTTTTTGTTAAAAATTACAAACATAAGTATTTTTTTAAAAAAAATTCTTGTTTAATTTTTTACTAAAAATTTCTAAATTTACAGATGTTTATACACGAGTATAACTTACACTTCAAAAACTCAAATTATGACCGGCAACTGATAGGCCATAATTTCCCTAAAACAAATAAGCAATTACTATCAGTGTTGGCCTATGCTCTAAATGACCTGTACGACCTTTATGATCTATCATAGGTCATTCGGTCATATTGAAGATTGTTATGACTTATGCCCTTTTTTAATATAGTAAGAGTCATAGTAAAAGTTTTATTAGTATTTAATATGACCGATATGACTATGACCAAAATTCATATGATTATATGACCAAGGTAATATAGAAAAAAATGCTATGACATAGGTTATCGGCCAACACTGATTACTATCGTCCCGACAGATTACCATAGCTTCTAAAAACTGCCAAATCATTGCTAGGGTGGGGCAGGACTATACATGGGTGTCTAAATTACTCCTCTTAATAAAAAATTATTTCGGCATTTAGTCTGTTGAAATTAATTTTTATTAATGGCGAAATTAAATTTCATAGTTGTCGAAATTTTTAGTGAAATTATTTGAATTTTTTATGTCAAAATACGTTAGGTAGCATAGTTACTTTGTGGAGTTCATATAAAAAACCTAGCAATGTCGAAATGTTTGTCGAAATTGCTTTTTTTAAAAAATAATTTAGACACCCATGTATAGGCAGGACCCGAATAATACTAACAGATTACATGATACATGACCTTTTTATCCATTTTAATCTTGATTGGATAAATTTTTAACCAATCAGATATGTAACCTGAAGTTTTCTGTGATTGGTTAAAAGGTTTACAAATTTTAAAAAAAAAATTTAATCAAATACCTTCTTTTATATGTTTTATACAGTATATGCTCTTTAAAGTTAATCCGATATATGATTTAAGAAAATTTATTAATTTACATCAGTGTATGAAACATGGGTATGATTTATAAAAAAATTTAATACAAAAGAAAAAAATTAAATCGAATTAAAGTTAAGATAGGTTAGGGGTTAGAGGAACAGGAGGAAACGTCCAAATATATATGATTTTCATTCTCCGTTACACAGATCACTCATTGTATCGACCAGTCAAAATATCACTACGGGATTAGTCAACCAATCAAATTGCGAAATTTACAAAAAGACGAAACCATGGATTCAAAAAACATGTTGTAAAGCAAAGTGAGAGCTTCATGTTTGTTTAATTATTTTCAATATTCATATAAAAGATAAGTCAAGCGAGCCTTCCAAAAAAGTATTGTAAAATAATATAAAAAAAATTTTTATCAATTGTGTAACAATTTTATGACGTTCAACGTTTCCCCCTGTTGGTTAGAGGTAGTTTATCTAAAGGTTTACGTAGAATTTATTTTTGTTAAAACTCGAAGAGTGGTTTCATAAGCAAAATTTTGAGTTATTATATATATGTACCCATGTTTCGTACACTAGTGTACAAATAGAAATTGGCATGATTTAATATAAAAATTAAAATTTTTAAAAAGCTTTATTAATATTTCATATAATACAATATAAATTTTTTTAATCAATATCTTTTTTCGTATGTTTTATATATGCCTTCAAAGTTAATTCGATATAAAGCTCTTAATCTATTTTAATTCTATAAAATTTTACTTAACGTATATGCAGCATGTAATTTCGACCAACTTTACAGAAACTTGTAAAAATTGTTAATAGGTTTAGAACTAGCAAATAATGTTTTAAAAACATAAAAATATTTTTTTTAGATAATGAGTCTACAATGAGTTTATAACTATATAGTAAAGTTATTATAATGTAATATATATACTGTATATAGTTATAAACTCATTGTAGACCCATTATCTAAAAAAAAAATAGTTTAAACATGGTTTAAAAACATTATTTGCTAGTTTTAAACTATTATTAATTTTTTACAAGTTTCTGTAAAGGATCACGGAAACTTCACCTATGCTACGTAACCTTTGTTAGAATTCTGGTGGGACAAAAAAACCAAAAAAGTCGGGTTAGCAGAAAAAACAAATCACTTTATCTGGGAAAATCAGTTCCCCTTCGCCACTCCGGTAATCATATGGTGAGTTAGTTTGCATTGGAGCTCAGAAAGCCACGTGAGCATAACATCCATATGACTAATGGGTACCCGTCAAAGCAAGGATAATATCCTAGCCCTACCCACTTGTGTAAGGGCTTCGCTTCTAAGCCCTTACCCTTACACTAGGGCTTAGAAATCAATAACATAGCCCAGCCCTTATGGTACTATTTGCGGGTATCCATGGGTAGCCCGGGCCCGTGCGGAGGCCTACATACGATAAATTTCGAAGCGAAATCATACAATTAAATCACGACAATGCTTCAACTGATCAATTATAGCGCTTTGCAAAAAGATGTGACCTCATGATTTTTATAAGAAAATTTCTGAGATTCTAAACTGTCTATTAATTCATATTTTCGATCAGTTATATTATATTTATTTGAAATTGGTAAGATTCTTAAAATCTGCAGAATCTCTGATTTTCACATGACATTGTGATCTGCAGAGGTCACATCTTTCTGCAAAGCGCAATAATATACACCCTTGATTAGTTTTGGCGGTAGAATTAACTGAATTACGACATTACCATATGGTAGAATTAATTACGGCACAGAACCTAATTGCCGTAAATATTATGTACCGTAATGCCGTAATTTCGTACTACCGTAATGCCATAATGCCGTAATACTATATAATGCGATACCGTAATACTATAAAAATATATATAATTAAATAGCTATGTAACACAATCACGCCAAACCAGGAATAGATGATATAAAGTACTAAAAACCAGGAACTTAGTGATCTTTATATACATCACTATATAATTTTTATAACTTTAGGCTAAACCTTTGAATTTTAATTAATAATAAAAAAATTACTAAATTATGAACCATTAATAATTGATTATTGCTAATAATTCCTATGTGATTACATTAAAAAACTGCATATTACAGTATATGTAAAATCATAATAAAATTAAACTTTAAAGTCTGAATTTTCATAAATTTAATGAAATAGAGAATGATACTGTACTGCACATTATCAAGTTAATAACTTGACAAATTGATTAATAATTATTATTGTTATTAATTCAAGAGGTCCCATCACTAGGCGCAAGTACAAATAATCATAACAATAAGTAAAGTTTTATTTTAATTTACTATATTCTACTACTAAGAATTTCTTAAAACTCCTATTACTTATTTTAATAACATTTTGCCAGAATTATTTTGCGAATAATTTGAATATTTACTAATGCATTATATCATATTATTTTGATAAATTAATGAGTATATGATAGATAGTTTTTATTAACCAATGTATATTTTAAAAAATAAGATATTTAAATTTGTAGATATACATTATATTTACATACCTTAATTTCGCATTAATCTAGTTCGAGTAAGTATATTAGATATTATTTAAGTAACTTCAAAAGAAGATAAAACTTCAATCATATAAATTCTGGATGATTGTGATACTAATTTATTACTGTATTAATCAGTATATTTTAGTGCTCTCCAATGAGCCGGCTCAATGAGCTATGCTAAAAATTGCCATTGGCTCATTAAGGCTTATTTAGTTTTTATACTATATAATATATAAAAATATTACTTATTTGTATAATTTATAATATAAACTATACAAATAAATGATATTTTTATATATTTTATAGTATAAAAACTAAATATGCCTTAATTAGCCAA
>CAJVPY010003114.1:0-14679 GCA_910591965.1 Dentiscutata erythropus | reverse complement strand
CATTTTATCCGATTATCCATTTGATATCCGGATATCCGATGGATAAACGGATAAACGGATAATGGATTGGAACTCTAGTAGAAATGATATATAAAGAAAATGTTACATCCACTATTTCTCATGAGCGAAAAAAGAACAAGGCTTAATTCAGGAAATATCTGCAGGTGATAGCCAAGATGGTGCATTCCCATCTACCCAAGATCATGTGACTGAAATTTTGCTGACCCAAAATTCGAATCAGGTCAGCGAAAATCATGTAAGTGATATAACTATACTTTCTGTATCAAGAAGTAAAACTTTACTAAATTTGGCCACCTTATATCGGAAAGCTTGTGATGCAGAAAAACAAGCAATAAAGGCCAATCAAGATGAAATTTTATGCTGGTACTATTATGTTATTGAGTTCGATAATCAAGTTAAAAACATTATAAAAAATGAGCAGGTTGGTGAGAAAAAAGCGAAAGGACAAATTTATAATTTTATTATTGCACAGCTTGATACTAAACGTAATACATTACATAAGCAAACACAAAGAGCTAGAAAAATTTACGGGTTATTCGAAAAAATAGGTTTAGATAAAGTAAAATATATTAAATCATATAGTGCAAATGCTATTTCGAAATTTACTAATTCTCAGATTCAAACGATTATAGATCACTTTACCAAAAAGCCTGATATAGAATATACCGATGAACAGAACAATTCTTCAGATGATCAAGATTCGGAATTACCAGAAGCTTCGGTAAATGCATCTACTGGAACCGAGGTAAGTGAAGTAAGTGATACAAATGCCAATGATAACAAACCACAATCTTTAATTACTGCTTTATCTGACGATGAGCTAGAAAATTTCTCTGATGACGATGAATTCACCAATGATAACGAAGAAGATGGGAGTTTCTGTAGTTTTTCTGATGACGATGATGAAGGTTATTATTATGATTTAAATACCAGCGAAACTTATACAAAATCGAACCGTTCAATCTATGCCTATTAGATACAGAATTCCTTGCTTTGCAGACAATAGACATTTATAAACGATGCATTTATACCGATGTATCCGGCATCTGTGTGCCTATATATTTTATTGTTACAATAAAGCAAATTTTTTTTATTGCACATCGCATCGACGTTTTTGATTCAAATTCGCCATATCTGACACATAAAATCTATTTCGGGTATATTATTGCGGAGCAATGAGGTTTCACCTCTACAAGTATATGATTTAATTTTCCGGTAATAGATGTACTATACCCATCACACCATCGACCAACAAGATATCGACCATAGTAAACAGCGTAACTTTTTTATTAATGAAGATTTTGATATCGATATCATTATGCATAGATCGTGATATGATATCACAACATCACGTGATCATAAATAAGCTGAATATTACGAAAGTGAAGGTTTGGCTAAAACATAATCTATATCATCCTGGGAAATACTGGATAAGGTTACTGCTGTAAAGCTCTAAATCCGCTTGATCCCAACTTACTGAACAAATCATAAATCTGAGCCAAGAAAAAAATCACGTGCGCGTTCCGTTTACGCCGATCACTATGTAAGGGTATTTGGGTGAACGAGCTTTACATTATTTATTATTCAGATGTACACCATGAATTAAAAAATAAATTGTGTATTGCAAGATTTGCCTCAAGGTTAAATAAAGCACAACATATATCAAAGTCCAAACACATAATAAAATAATGTATATCACGTTTGATTGTCAATTCGTATGAATTGTATTGCAATATTTTTTTGGATAAACAGCTTTTATTTGTTAATCTGCATTAATACTAAGGATAAATATATGTGATGATAATTAGTTAATGGTAGTGTGAATATTAAATCAGCTAGTGTCTACAGAAAATCTATTCTATCATCTGCTAACTTAAATATACAGACTCACTTAAACAATTCATCGGGAATCTTTAATACATGACGAACTGTTGTTCCTTTAGATCGAAGTACAGATCGTTCAATCTCGCCCATTAGTTCTTCTTGTTTTGTTATCTCATCCTAAGGAAAAGATACCACTATCAAATGAGTATTTTTTTTTGAAAAATAAAATATATGAACATAAATCATCAGATACATACATGAAAGATAGCCATCATTCTGAGAAGAGCTTTATATTGATTTCGACCATTGAAGCTGAAAGGGATTAAAGCTGTAGCAAGTTCCGTAGAAAGAAATCATCCATCCGGGAGCATATTCAATGCATAGAGAGTCATTCGTGTACCTGAAGAAACAGGAAACATGAATATCAAAAAAAAAAAAACAATTATACTATTACTTACCGATCACCTGAGTACAGAACACTTTGATTTTAGTGGCGAGTTTTATGTCACAATCAAAGTGATTCCAATTAAATTCAAAACATCCATTCGCATAGTTTTTTTCGTATCACCAAGGGTATGTAAGTCTGTTGTTTTGCACGGTCCACCGGCCACTTCCATATGCCAAACTTCTTGTCCATCTGAATACCGAGTTGCCTTTGAATCTACTTTAACTATGCCTGAATTTGTTGCGGATTTTGTTATTTTTGCCGAAGATGCATGGCTTTCAATCCAATCGAAGTTAAGATTCAAAAACGTCCTCTCATAAAATTTTAAAATCGATGAGATTTGATATGTAATAAATTTCCGTTCGCCTATATTTCGGTCCATTGTAGAGTTTACATCAACAAGATTATAACTAAAAAAGAATCAGTGGTCAATATTTATTTTGATTAACAACATCAGATACTAACATCTACCTACAAATCAAGAAGAACTTTTTCGCAATATAACCGAAATGGTTCATTCAGAACTTCAACCTGAATTGCAGTTTTGAATTTTTTTCCAGTTTCTTTAAGAGAAGTATCAACGTATTTTTCCAGAGCATCCGACCACACAGCAGGATTGATGTCACGAATAGAGGATAGCTCAATGGCAAGCTCCTCGCCGATTTCTAAGGTCAACTCCGAAACAGATTTATCAAAAGCACATATAACAGAGATATCTTCGGAATATCTGGAGGAATTTGCGAGTTAAGAGACTATTAGAATTTCTCCATTTGTTAAGTGATACACAGCGAGTAGGAAATGGGAGACTTACCGCTGAATTTCCTCTTTATTCCGCGGTCGCTTATTCGGAGTTGTTTTCAATGGAGTTAAAACCCGAGGAGCTTGCGGTGGGGTTCTAGGTTGTGGAGATTCCGTCGATTGCGAATTTACTCTCCTCATCTTCCTCTCTTCGTCTGAATTATCTTCAGCGTAGTTAACGCGTTTCATTGGTCGAGGCGATCTGCGGACTGAAGGTTCTCCCTGCAACATATTCGCAATTAAAAAAATTTTGTAGCTTATAACTGATCGTGATTAAGACCTATCTTTTCTTTACCAACGTTTACCGATTCTTTAGCCCACTTATCAACTTCCGCGTTGGTAACTTTAGCGATACCTCCTTGATATTTCGTGACGCACTTTTGCTTATAAAGAGAAAACAGTGATTGTAATGAGCTCATTTTCTATAGTAAAAAAAATAAGAATCCAACAAATATGCACTCACAAACTGAACTTCGCGACCGGTCTTTTGTTTGTTGATCGTTTCTACATTTTTATAGAATCTAATGCGTTGTTTTTTCCACGTCTCAAAATGAAAAGATAACATTAGTTATAAGACTTACACGAATTAGCTCGAAACGATTGGGGAGGAGTGGTTTAGGTCCAAGCAACCGCAGTCCCCAGACTTCCAAACTTGAGCGACCGCAGTCCCCAAGTTTGCCACCGATCAGGGTCATATGAGCGACCGCAGTCCTCATACGCCAGAAGTAAGCGACACGCAGTCCCTACTTCCTTTCAGATACTTAAGTCCTCTCCTAAACGAGAGGCTCTATCCTCCAATTCATAATATATAAAATAGTTTACTTACAACCCAAGTGTCTCTAATGTCCTTCAGAACACGCGTCGTATCTTCTTTAAAGAAATTTGATTCGAGTACTTCCTCCAAATCTTGGATTATCACTTGATATACTTGCGAAAGTTGGTTATTTGGCATTTCCTGCTGATAGTAGTCGAATATATTATCAGCAGTTATAGAATTAATCGCAGATACGACATCGGGCTGAGTGAGAAATCGGAAAAGTGGTCTTCTGGAGAAATGTTCCACTGAAAACGAAGAATTAGTAAAGTTGCGATGGATCAGACGAAAGACTTGTTCTACATACTTTTTTTATCGATGCAAGTAGAAAAAGAACAATTCGCGTAGAAGAAATTCGTGTAGACAAAGTAACAAAAAATGTGCGGGCATGTGACTACCGAGGTTGTAGCAGGGGAGTCCAGGGGAGGTCTCCCCTGGAGCAGGGAGACATTCGATTCCGATGATTTCCGGGATCGACGTTACACAAGCATTTATATAGGATAGTAGTATAAAACCAAAGTTTTCGGGTATTAGTAAACTTAAAAAAAAACCAACTAAACATACTATACTTTACTAATAAAATACCTTCGTAACGAACATCTTGTTAAGCATCAAGTTGCATCAAGCTTGCATCACGCAATAAAAGGTAGATTTATTAAGAGTTGAAGTACTGTCTACTGTATAATAGGAGGTAATAAAAAAATATTGTACTGCTTAATTCGTAGAGTTCAACGTTGTTGTTTCTTTTTTTTTTTTTTTATCTATTATCATTTAAATAACTAACACGTTGATTTACTATAAGCTTTACAGACTGTTTTCGAAAGTTGTATATTCTCTAGAGAATATTTAATTCAATAGAAGTCGTTTTATGTATACGATAGTATAGTTTTGTGTTAATTATGTAATAGTTAAAGAATATAATAAAGAACGTGTAACTTCTTATTAAAAACCTTTCTAGTAAAATCGCTAGACTATTAAATTGTTACTATAAGTTGTGTGGATAGTTTTATTCTTCTAAAACGTGACTTATTTTACTTTGAAGTTGAACTATAAGAAAAAATAATCTATGTAAATTACGCCTGTTGATTGGCTGCATAGTTCAATGATTATCTATCTATTTCTATCATGTGCTGACAATATGGTTTATATTTTTTGTATTAATTCGCAAACTCAACTGTAATTTCAGCTGGGGCGCCCCGGTCGAAAAATGAAAAATGGCATTTTGAGATTGTGCCCTGTCTCACAAATAAGTTATGCATAACGATAAGCCTTGTAAGATGATAAATTTATATGCGAAATAATTCTAACACATGTCACTAGACCCGATGTGGGTTATTCAATGATCAGTTCACTTTGCGCAGTAATAAGTAATTAATACATTGGTTAAAAATTACCAGCCCGATATGGGCAAAACTTTTATAAAGTGTTTTATTAATTAAAGTGGAATCCGATAGTTAATATCATACATGATTTTTATAAATTCAGACGTGACATCCATGTCACTGGCGCAGTAATGTGGCGCAGTAGCAATCAAACTTTACCTTCTTTTTTTAAAACTTCAACAATTATATAATCAATATTTTCTTGACTCAGATTTGAAATGTTTGATGCCGTAAATGATCTAATACCACTTATTTTCTCTTTACCAATACTAACAAATAAATCATATATTTTTCCTGATCTTTCCTTTCTTTTTTTCAATGTGTCATTGGTGATATCATCGGGAAGTTGTTTCGGATTTCATCATTAACCAAGGCTAAACATGTGTGTTTTCCATGATTCATATTTTTGTAATGATCAAATCGTTTTTTTAAAACTATACCAAAGTTAAAGTAACATTCAATTACATCTCTATTTGCTATTTTATTTTTAAATTTAGCCTGTGAAATTTTGTTATAATGGTATAAAAAATTATTTGTATTTTCGTTGACTTCTATTACTTTCTCAGAATTTTCAGGTACCATTGATGTCAATTTCTCAATAAGTTTTTTTTAATATAGAAGAATCTTCCTTTGAAACTTGCTTCTTTGCTTTCTTACTGGATGATTTGTCAGTAGATTCACCAACATGCTTTTTTTGTATTTCACTTCCCAATAATGGTAATACATTCATTGGTGAATTCAACCCAAGATTATTGCCTAACATATTTGCAATAGCCGAAGTTCCACTAGACTGAGATGATTCAGAAAACCTTCGTTCAGATATTACTGGATCAACAATTTTGTCGCAATCAGGAATAGGGCATTTGTTCTCTTCCGTAAGTAAAAAATTTTTTTCAATACATTTCCTATGATACGCATGACCGCATGGAAGTATTGTAAATGATTCAAAGTTAACTGTTAAAATTTTTTTATTACATATTTTACATGGTGGCAATTCCGTAATGTCAATATTTTGTACCGCACTATGTTTTGTTTTTTTTAAAATATTAAGAGCGAGATTTTGAAGATTAGCAAGAGACATGATGATATTGGCGAAGCAAGTACAGATAAGTTTTACATAACAAAATTTCTTATACTTAGCTTATTTATATAGTTTATTCCTCACGACTAACAAATCTAATTTGTAGATTTAAAAAAAAAACTAATTTCGGGCTTAATGATCTGTTCATTCACGAAATAATTAGTATGGGGAGAGATTGCATATGTTTTTTTGCGTAATTATATGTTATTTTAATTCCCTATTCGTACCCTATACAAATCTACCAATGACCCATAATGGAATTTTATTATGTAGAATAGATGATGCTAATAGTGCCCATTATATATCGTAGGAACAGATTTGTAAATCACTGGCGTAATTTCCATTCTCGTCCTATTCTAACATTAGAGTCATCAGATTGACTTGCATAATACTAATTTAAAGATTCGTAATATGGGTACTATACCAGAACATTCCAGAAATTAGTTGGCGGATTAATTATTCATTGATCTATTCTCCATAGATTTGCAAAAATACCCACTACATAACACAGGATGCAGTTAAATCACATGACCTTATCTGTGGGACAAGAGAAGCTAAATAACCCTTTTTTTCAAGCTTGCGAGAAAAAAAAAAATATTTAAACTTAAAAGACTGTTATCTAGTACTAATAACTTTCTATATCTGGCTTTGAGTGATTTTATCATGAGAAGGCAGGGGATAAGGTATTTTGGTATATTATTATTATAGAACAAACTTATTCTGACATTAGTACTGATAATAAGATTGGGGTACACAAATTCTTGGAGGCTTTGGGATTATTAGATAATGAAGTCGTACCTGTCAACATGAATGATGATGACAATAGCGAATCTGACATCGACGAAGAAGATAGTAATGATGAAGATAGTGATGACGATCAGGACAATTATTAGAACTGGGACCCTAGAAAAAAATTTACCAGATGGGATTATGAAAGATGTTTTGGTGAAGATGCTTTGAAAAAGCTTTATCGAGACCAGGAAGCTCGTCAACGTTTTATTCTTCTTAGACTATTTACCATGCGCCTTTCTAATTTATCTGAGCAATTAAAAAATAGATTATTTGTTGCATTTTCTAGATCTAATTCATTTGGAGTATTAGAACACAACGCATTATTGGATGCTCTAGCTTATTCTGTGAAAGGTTTAAATCTTTTCGAATATGATGAACTCGGGTTTGATTTAATAAACAATGCGAGATTGTAACCAAGCTTTTGGTGTTTTTAGATTATTGATATAGTTTAAACTATATTCGGTCAACATGTATTGAGCATAACTATTTTTTCTCCATTCTTGAATATTGGACATGTTTAACGTGTAGATTTTATTGACTAAGGCTTCGCAAGCTCGAAAAAAGATCTATCTGGGTTACCGATATATCCAGACTACCGATATATCTGGCTTTGAGTGATTTAATCACGAGAAGGCGGGATTTTTATTTTACTTCAACACCGCCAATTTATAAGAAAAAAATATTAATATAAAAATATATCTCTCAATTGTGATTCTGCCTTCTCGCAATTCTTGCTTGAAGCCAAATATAGGTAGTTAACAGATTTTTAGTTTCTGAAACAGTTAATTATATATCTTTTTTCGAGCTTGCGAGAAAAAAAGGAGAGGGCCCAGCGAAATTCTCTAAACAAGTGCTCACTACCCGACCCTCCTTCTGGTATTTATTTCTGAATTTCAGCTAACATTGCATCAATTTCAGCTAACATTGAATTCATTTCTATTGTCTGAGATAGCAAAGAAGCCTGTGTTTGGGGTTTTGAACTGTCGCCTATCTCTAGTTCAAAATTAGACTCCTCTGATTCTGTATCGCCTATAGCGTAATTATCACCTGCATCAAGGCGATCTGATTCTTGTCTCATTGCGATTCTCGAAAGCAGTTTAAGATGTTGGGGAGTTGGTTTCTTACCACCATGAATTTTGGAAACGTGTTTACTTCCATAATCTCTTAATTTTTTAGGTATAGTTCTATAAGGTTCTTGTTTTAAGAATTCATTAAATGGCCAGGCATTACGCGTTTCATTTTCTGTAAAAACAGTATCACACAACTTTTTTGCCTTAATTGCATTTTGGATTCAGGTGAGTAATTCTCTGGCACGTTCTAGGCTCTTCTCCATGGAAAGAAATAGTCAGGGCTTGGGATTTTTTTTTCTTCTCTCCTCTACTTTTTAAATAGCCTATACAGTACCAAGAATAACCTTCTTTATACTATACTGGGGCATTTAAAGGATCTGGTTTATAGTGAATAATTTGAAGAGATCTTACTTCTGCAGATCTCATACTCAACATTACAATTACATCTGCGAGATCTTCTTTAGATGGAATTTTAGAAATATCCATATTCTGAATCCTTTTAAGCACTCTTGCTAATAAGAAGTGTATTGGAATTCTATCCGGATTAGCCATTCGTTTTTTAGTTTGTTTTTTCTGAATTTTATTAGACTCTTGAATAAGTTTTGGATCTTTGGCATAGGTATTAATAATTTCAGGACTTACCCCGCCTTCTGCTAATTTCACACGAAATTGCGACTGGCGTGAACCACTGGCGACTATTTCATTTTCATAATCATTTTTTGGGCCTAAATCTAAATGATGGGCGAAAATGTCCATAGCATCGCCGATTTTAGCGCAATATTTTGCCCTTTCCTCTATGGTGAGTTTTCCTTTTCTCTTATCTGGTAAGAGAGCCTCTATCTGCTCTTCACTAAATGAGCGTCTGTTATTAGTGTCTCTGGCAAGGGCGACTTTAACACACCTGCGAGCCATCCAATCAAGAAGTAATACATCGAGTTTGGGAGCATGTTCGTTTAATTGTTCTGGGGCAGAGTTGGCTATCAGATTATGCTTTTCTAGGAACTGCTCTAAGACCAATACAAAGTTATTAACTTTAGGTTTTCGGGTCTTTGGAGTAGCTGTTTTCGTAGCCATGAGAATAATAAGAGTTATCTAGTTATATATTAATCTAGTTATTTTTTAATTCGAAAAAAATAATAATAATTTGCTCTTTACCAAAGCATACTGTTTTCCTGGAGTATGCTTATATTTTTTTGCCACTTCTCATCGGTATCGAGCCAGGAGGATGTGGTCCCCTTATCTTCAAGGTCACAACAGATTATTTCTTCTCCTATCAATCTTTCTCGCACTGACATGTCCATATATTCTTTAGGGTTTTCTTCCCACTCTTTTGCATAACCGCATATCCGAGCATCAGTTTTCATTCTATTCCGGAATGCAATGGAGTCGAGTCTGTCCTTTTCTGTAATAGTTACAAATATATCAGGATCTTCACCAAGTTCGATTGCCCTTTTTCTGAGGCGCTCTTTGCACTGAGCTCTGCTCAGAAGTATGGCAGATGGTACTTCATTGATAGGCTTGGAAGAATCAGTTTCTTTAGAAGGTGCATTTATCACCTTACTGATAGGCTCGATAGATTCAGAAAGCTTGCTAGTTTCGAGCTAGCCCTTTTGAGACTGCTTATTGATTTCTGGCTCAAGTAGGTTAGACGTCTTAGAAGTTTTGGAAGTCCCAGATGTTGAAGCAACTGGTGCTTTGGTTTCTTCTACCATATAGTCAAATAGAGCTTGGGTTACATTGTCCTGATTATCTTCTTTCTTATTACTAGGAGGGAGATTCTTTTCTGCCTGAGGCAGAATTATTTTCGGAGGAACAATTTCTGGTACATTAAATATAGGTATGTCTGCTGTCCCATTTTTAGGTAAGTCGGGTTGAGGTGTATTAGAAAATTCTTCGATGTCATCTAGGCCAGATTCACAGAGCTTAGCCACGATTCTGGAGTAGTCGAGAATATATTGCTATTCCCTTTTTTCACCACCTGCTCATACCTGTTTACTCTCAATTCCAATTTGAGAAAACTTCTTTCCAGCAACTTTACTAGTCAATGGTTTTTCCCCATTTTCTCCACATCATTCAAGATAATTTTGATATAGTAATGTACGACTTGGTCTGGCTACATTATCATCAGACCAAGGTGCAACATAATCAATTATAAATCGAATTGGATTAGAAAATTGTTCATGTATTAAATTAACTTTCATTTTAGTAGATGAGATCTCTTGTGGACTCCAATTTGAAAGATCAAGACTAAGTAAATAGGCCATAACTACACTTGGTGCATCAGGATGCTCCAGTACTTTGCCTAAATGCCTGAAATATGCTATATTATTCTTGCATTGAGAAGACACATCGAAGTATACAATACGACAATCTCCTATTTCTATCCGAAGTGAAGCATCATGATTGCTCGTGACCATAAATCCTGTATAATTCTTTATTACTTTAGGCTCAAGACTTTTGTGCTCTATCATTAAGTAGTCTTCTGTAATAAGTAATTTGAGATGATCATTATACTTATGCCAATCCCCGCTAGACATACCCGTCTCGAGTTCGACAGGGCGGCCCCCCCAAAGTCCGGTTACATGTGGTCGATGATCCACACCCTGCCGGATACATCATGGTAGATGATCGACACCCTGCCGCAGCAACCACCGCAATCGTCACATCTTTACCGTTTTATTAGATAATCAAATATTCGTTATGGAAAATTTTACCTTAAATCAATTAGTTAAAAATTAGCGACCCAAAGTTCGGTTGCATTCAAATTCTTAAACTATTTAGAACACAATGTAATTGAATTAAACAGAAAAATATAAATTTAATAAGTTTTTCTTTTTATTAGACGTCAATCTAAACTAGACGGACTTGATCTTATGAATAAGGTACAGTGTATGTAAGGATTTTAGCCATTTTTTAATTGTTAATACTATTATCTTCGTTATCACTAACAATTTCATCAATCACCACGTCTACTAATCTTGGCTCTTCTGGACGTGATAAATACATGAGATATGGTTTTTTAGACTTTTCTGGAGCCCAAGTTGCTTGTTGATGTATTCGCCGTTCTGCTTTTTGAATGTCTTTTTCCATTGGTACCAATTTACTCCATTTCATCATAGCACTAACATGTCGCCAATTATTAGTAGCTTTTTCTGAGTTGATTCGATTAAAGGCCTGCTCAAATAATTTCCAATTCGATTCTACATAAGCACGAGCTTCCTCATCTGGATCTTCATCTGCATTAGCATTATAACTATCAGGAAAACTATCGACAATGTTGTTTTCAGCAACTTGAGCAACAGCTTGAGCCTCTGGTGATATATCATTGGTGCCAAGATCATTTAGGATGAGGAATGGTGGCGTGATACGACGTTTAAACCCACACCTAAGTAAATGTCGTCTTTTTCCATTAGGTGTATTTACAGTTTGCCTGACTAAATGCTTACACAACAAAAAGCGATTCCTGAAAAATGCTGGACAGCTGCAAACCCATTGTGCAACTTCAGTAAAGTATAAACTATTTGAATCTCTTTCATCAACACTCCTCTTTCTTTTATTACTACGTATTTTTGCCCTTTCTTCATCACTCGCATCTGCATAGATCCACTCTTTCTTGAAGTCTTCCCACCAACACGGTTCTATAATACTATTCAGAATTTGTGAAAATCGGTCTATTTGTGCTGGCACCACTTCTTTGAGAAGCGTCCACAGTAGGAGATCTAATCTAGGTTAATTGAAACGCTGTAAATAATGTTGTTTAACGACACTCCAATGCGCTTCAATCTTCATCATAGTTTTCCCATATGGTATTACTGGTTTGGTAGACCATGCCCAAAGGTGCCATCGTCGTGATAAGTACCAATTGGTCCAAAGATAGGGCCAAAGCAACCTAAAAGAAAATTAAAAGTTTAAGAAAAATATTAAGTATTCAAAAAAAAAAAAAAAACAAAATTTAAAATTAAAAATTTTCTAATATAAAACTAACAAAACCATATCTAAATCACTTTTATCACCACATAGCTCGCAATTACAGTAACTGAGTTTTTTTACAGTAAAACACCATAGAAATTACGTTCATTCAAATACAAAACCAACATAACTATATCTAAATCACTTGCATCACCATCATAGCTTGTAAGTATAGTACTCGAATTTTTTTACCATAAATCAATATAGAAATCACGGTTCATTCCAATACAAAACTAACAAACTATGTCTAAATCACTTGTATCCCACAATAGTCGGTAAAATTATTTACAGTAAATCAATATAGAAATTACATTCATTCCAATACAAAACCAACATATCCATATCTAAATCACTTGTATCACCACAGTAGTTGGTAAGAGTTCTAACATATCTATATCTAATATTGTATCTCTAAATACTAACCATAATTCATATTCAACACAAAACTTATACATTTCTTCTACGGCGCTTTTTCTAATAGCCTCTGGATTTATTGTATTTCCCTGTTCATCTACAGGTATTAACGGATGCATGTCGAAGTGCTTCTGCATCAGCTCTAAAATCTTTTCACGAAATGTGGGAGGACAAATTATGTACGATCGTGAATTACGGTCTTCTTCGGTTGGGTAAAAAGTGGGGTCGATAAAATCATATTCATTGGCTGCTTGACTAGCGTCATAATTCACGGTTATCAATCTGGAATTGCCTGATGATTTTGCTTTCTCTTCGAGTTTATGCTTCACAGCCCGAAGTATGTGCCAAGCACACAATTGAACAACCGAATTACTCCACACTTTGGATGCTGCATTTATTTCCACGAAGTCTTTATCAGTAAAGACAAAATTTGGGTTTATATTATGTGATTTAAAAAAAAAATTAAAAATTAAAATGTTTATTAACAAACAAAATTTATTAACTACATTATTTTTATATAATTTACTTTAATAGCTGCCAGAAAGTCTTCTAATATAATACTACGTTTTCCCGTGCTGGTGTTTGTATCTTTGGCCTTGGTTGTATCCATTACGAGATAAGCAATAAGAAAACCTGCACCATCAATGTCAGTGACAATGCCATAAAGCTCATAACGTCCACGTGCAGTTCTATAGGTTGCATCCATGTAAATCTCATTAACCCGAATATTGAGATCATTGATTTTCTTTAGCAACGGGGTGGTAAAAGCAATGGCTGTGGATTCCGAATCTTGTAGGTCAAGGCATTTATAGAAACCCTGATCTATGTGCTCGTCAAGCAGCCTGCGTGAAGATTCGACCTGATCATCATGATGCTGGTACACATTCTTATTTGCTTTAGTCTTCCAATAGTATATGCGCTTGTGCGAATATCTTGAAAGATCGAACTCTTTGCATCGTAGATGGCTTGTTAATTGAGCTGTGGTAAGCTATGCAAACTTACTAATCTCTTTTCGTAGATCATCTGACATCTTAGCACAAAAATTTGGACGTTGATGAAGGGATTCATGGTGAATTTTCACCTTTGCAATACCGAGGACTGCATCGACCCGTACTGAGATTTTACCCTTATAGTTATAGCACACGTGTCGCTTACAGTTAGATTCCTTATAATCTTCACTTTGCGCTTCTCTTGATTGGCAACACAGGTAAGTGAACCTGCTCATCGTGCCACCAAATTTTTTTGATATGTCTGCTTCTTGATAACTATGATTAGTACAAATATTAACAAAACAAGGAAAGATAAAAATGACAAAAAAAAAATAAAATAAATAAATAAAAAAAATAAAATATGAATAAAAAAAATAAAAATAAAATATAAATAAAAAAATAAAAAATAAAAATATAAATTAAAAAAAAAATAAAAATATAAAAAAAAATAAAATTAAAAAAAAAATTAAAAAAAAGAATACACCAACTTACACCCACAAATAATCGTCCTGTCCTCAACTTCAATAACGATAAGTTCAGCAATTTTTTTTGCTGTCATATTTTGAGTATCTATATTCATATTTACTAAAAATTGCGTCTTGTAGGTTATATTAGCTTCATCATCGGTATTCACGTTTTCTGTTAACTCTTGGATCTCATTTGCAATGAAGTCACCCACTTCAGTATAATCAATTTCGACACACCCAACATTATTCACCTGTTCTGTTTCTTGGTTAATAATTTCAACATGATCAGTTGATTCAACATGGTCGGTCAATTCGACATGATCGGTCGATTCGACATGATCGGTCGATTCAACACAGTCAGTTGGTTCAACGTGGTCAGTTAATTCAGTATGATTGGCTAAATTTGTGATTATTGTTTAAATATTCGGGTTTCTTCTTCGATCATGACTCTTTTTACATTTAATACAGGTTTTGTGACGGCTACCATCCCAAACAAACTGGGCATCTAAACGATCAACTCTACAATCACTGCAGCGTTTCATTTTATATGTAGGCTAATTTGTGATTGTGTATATTTATGGTTTGAATATCAAAAAGTCTGTAAATCTTGGAG
>CAJVPY010003113.1:0-14680 GCA_910591965.1 Dentiscutata erythropus | reverse complement strand
TAACTTAACCGAATCGGCCGAAAAATCATTCGGCTAATTTTATCAGGTGTTTCAGGAATTATGATAATAGCTGTAATCAATTGATAATCAGTAAAGCTATATCTTGAAATGATTATTATACCGTATGTAAATCAAATACACATATAGCAGATTGTTTGAGATGTATTTCACAAATGATGATACCATCTTAACGCAATAATGCATCATGTCTCGCACGAAATAAATATTTAATTGAGAAAACCATAGTGAATATGCATTTCGCGCAAAGTCCTATGATTTATGGAATATATGGTAGCTTTTCTTCGCGTAAGGTATAGTTCCAATTCATTAAGCATTTATCCGGATATCCGGATCTGAATTTATTCGGATATCCATTTCTATCTGGATATCCGAGCGATCTGAATTATTCGGATAATCAGATACGGATAAACGGATAACGGATTTATCCGGTTTGGAACTCTACACCTTAACGTTAAGAATTTATCTAGGGCCAAGTCCTACAATTTATGGGTACTTCTCTTTTTTGCTCATTTAAACTAATATATGATATATTGTAAAATTCGGAACCTATGACCTGATATAATAGCCAATGAAATTTGTAGAACCTTAATAATCGGTTAAGTCGGCTTTACAAAAATCGACTTGGCTAAGTCGATTAACTGACTTAAGTTGATTTTTTTAACTATCGACTGGTTTCACTATTCTCGCTATAGCGAATTCTCGTTATAGTGAACCTCTCGTTATAGTGAAACTCTCGTTATAGTGAATTTACTAGCCAGTATTACGCCCAGAATCGGGAGAGCACTGCTTAACATGATAAGTTAGCTTCAGGCGTAGCATAATTGATAATTTACTCGGGATGAATGGATTTCCGATTTAACGATAACTGGTTATTAAGTAAATTGGTTAGTTGGTAGATGTTAAAGTTACGTTGTTACGCGACAAATAGGATTATATATTTTCTTTATTAGTTTGAACGTTGTATTTATAAATCTAAGGTTTATTAAATGCAGTACGTAAAGAAGTCAACGAGGTGATCTTACAAAGCTCTAAATTTTTAAATTCCCTTGAACCAAAATTATTAAAACTAACGTCTAAGTGCATCAAAGTAGTATTTTTGCTAAGAGCATCTGCTAACGCTTTTCCTACTTTTGAATCAAGCTCATTCCTACTAATATTCAAGGAGGTCAAAGTAATGTTCTTGCGAAGTGCAACTGCTAACGCTTCTCCTCCTGATCCAATTTTATTAGAACCAATATCCAAAGAGGTCAAGGTAATGTTCTCACCGAGCGCACGTGCTAATTCTTTTCCTTCTCCTGATCCAAGGTTATTATCATATAGATTCAAATTTTTTAATGAAGTGTTCTTGCAAAGAGCATCGGCTAATGCTTTCACCCCCACCCCTTTTGATCCAAGATTATTCACACTAAGATCCAGGGAAATCAACGCGATGTTTTGGCGAAGAAACTCTGCTAATGCTTTTCCTGCGTTTGATCTAAGTCCATTACCACTAAGGTTCAAAGAAGTCAACGTGGCCTTTAATAATGGTTTTACACCTTCAAATCTAAATTTATTAAGTATATATATTTTTTTATCATGGTATTTGAATCCAATTCTATTATTTTTAAGGTCCAAAGAAGTTAAATTGGAATTCTTACAAAGAATCTTTGCTAATGTGTCTATTACTTTGTGACTAGAATCACCGTACGTTAAACGAAATTTTATTGAAATAATAGTAGTGTTTTCATA
This sequence comes from Dentiscutata erythropus, assembly GCA_910591965.1. Lineage (NCBI taxonomy): Eukaryota > Fungi > Glomeromycota > Glomeromycetes > Diversisporales > Gigasporaceae > Dentiscutata > Dentiscutata erythropus. Next base: position 12,931 of record CAJVPY010003113.1, on the reverse strand, counting down.
AAGATATTCGATTATTGATGGATTGTCAAATGTCGTTTCATCAATACTTAAATATTTAAGATCTTTGCTGGTTCGCAGAATCATTGCAATTAAAGCTCGTTTAACGGCATTTTTTCTACTTTCACTGATTGTTAAATTTTTTTGATCATAGAACCAACAGTTAATTCCCTTATACAAGTCTTTGCTAGCAGATGTGATATAATTTGTATATTCGAACAGTGGCTTTGTGATCTTTGGGTGCATTGGGTGATTTGGAAGATCAATTCGAAACTCAATTAATATTTGTTGTTCTTCAGTATTTAACATTAAAAGAATTATTCTTATAAGTTCTTTTTTTTGAAATTTATGTCCTGGCTCGCTCCACAAAATTGGTATAACAATTCTACACCATTGACGGCTTACAAGTGCACATGAAAATAAATCATTGTAATTACGTTTATCGTTATGTAGATTATAAAAATCTTATAGTAGCATTCAAGAGGTAATGCAGCCATATTGAGAAATTTAGAGAGCGTATGTAAGTGTAAGTAAGTACGTATGTACGTATGTACGTACTATCTCTGGTATATATCACAGATCAGATATATCAGTTGTGAAACGTTGGCAAAAAATCACAAGACTTTGAGAAATACACGTAACAATCCAATGAAACAAAAAAATGCGAAAATACAAGAAATGAATGTCTAAACGCATCTTAGTGCATTAATAAAAGTGCCGGTACTCCTAAGGCCACTCCAATTTAATTTTCTGTTTAACATAACATAAAGGTCGCTTATGAGAGTGGGGGTAGGGCATTAAAAAAAAACAAAAATAAAAAAATACAGCAATTCTATTGGCTGTAAAAAATGTAAAAATACAAAAAGTTAATACTGCAATTTGATTGGTCAAAATTGTGTTTTTTTTACATACAAAATTTTAAAAAATAGAGGGGGGGGGTTATGTTAAACAGAGAATCAAATTGGTCTGGCCTAACCCTAGCCCAGGGACGATGATTTTTTTTCTTGGCCTGGATTTAGGATCTAAAGTCATCATAATGCTGGCTGACATTAGTTTGGCCCGAATCTGCGGATTATAATGCTGACCGACTTTACGTAATTCTGGCAATCGCAGAATTTTGCGGAATCATCATTTTGTCATCGCAACAAATCATCGTCCTTGCCCTAGCTCACATGTCACTAACTTGACCCTAGTTGATCGAGATCAAGTGAATAAAAATTTTAACTTTAAATTTTTTTTGGGCCTTTTTTGCTAGTTTTTTTTTTTTAGTTTAGGGTTAGAATTATTAGGGAAAGAGTATAAGTAAATTTTGATAGCGAGACCACAATGATTTGATTTCATGATTTGCAACAATTACAGCTGTTTTTCATTACACCTGTAAAAAATTAAAAAATTAGCCGAATGATCTTTCGGCCGATCCCATAATAAATTCAATAAAAATTGATGTAATTTAAAATCAGGTGGCTAATATAAATATAAAATTATGCAAATTCAAAAAAAAAGATACTTTCAAACCACATTCACTGGCAAATTATTGAAAAAAATTTAGAAGGCCTATCAACTCGAAAAATTGCAAAACACTTAGGTGTTAGCACGTCTTCTATAAGTCGGGTTCTTGTGCATTTTCAAAGATATTGTTATATTGAAAAACTTCCATCGCTTTCATGAAAACCACGTTCTTTAAACATGAATGATATAAATTATCTTGAAGTTTTAATGAAAAAAACCTGACTGGTACTTGCATGAATTACAATCCGAGATATTAGTCTTACAACAATTTGGAGGGCTATACACCGACTTGGATATACGCACAAAAAGGTAATATTTCATATATTTATACATAATTTTATTTTATAAAGGCTCTTTCGTATTAATAGCCCCTGATTCAGGCTCTTTCATGATAATAATATCCAATTAATTTCTGAATCAGTTGCGGTCAATTGTTAGATCTACTGTGAGCTTTGATTTTGTTGATCATAATTAACAATCGACGAATTCTTGATCGTATCTAACTTTTTTAATATTAACACCTATTCGACTGTACGTACGTACGTATAAATTTTAACGTAAATATCTGATATGCCTAATTCACGATCAATATCCCGTGATAGATCGGTTGGAATTGGTATCATTCATCGAGACGAATCGAATGTCTAAAACCATGTGATTCTGATCGACGGTTCACGAGATATCGAATTGCTGTGCTATATCGACGAACTTATTCGAATCAAGAATACCCACTACTATATCGAATAAACAAGAAATTACACCATTGAAAGTTTCACGATTTCAAAGGTTATCGATCTTATCGCAATTGACGTTCAATAATAAGTTAGTGTATAATAATAATATCCGATGTTAACGATATTAATCTATAGTTTCTACTTAATATTATACTATAATTTATCGTATTTTAGCATAAATAATGCAATAGATAATTTCTGATTTTTGCAATGATTCTTGTTTGCAAAATTTTGTGAAATTTGTAGATCAAAAAAAAAATATATATACTTGATTTTAAGCGATTTCTAAATTCTAAATATTCGATTTCATGATATGAAATTATCATATCGGTGTAGTTTTAAGAATTCAAAATTTTTTAATTTAATTGATTATAAATTAATTATATAGTATACAGTATCACATATAAAACAATTTTATATGCTATCTCTTGATTTTTGTCTATTTAATTTAATAAAAAATTATTCATATTATATACAATAGTTATTACTCGATTATGATAATACTAAAGTATAAGTTTATTTTATCAAAATTAAATTATTTTTTATTTTTAATTTTTAATCTTTTTTTTTAATATTTTGATTTTTTTTTAAATTATCGGAGTTTTTATTTTTTTTTTAAATATATCTTCTTGTTTTATTTTATTTTTTTTTGAATATCGTTTTTTATTATGAATTTTGCTAATTACAACCAGTGGTGACCATCACCGCAATCACACAATTACATTAAAATAAATATAGACAAAACCAGCTCTACCCATAATAAAAGCGAACATAAGCTAAACTATACTGTCAAGTCATTATATAGTTGCCATACGGTGCGAGCGAAGCGAGCACCTAGGCAGTTGTCTTGCGGAGCGTATTTCTAAAGCAGCTACGCGCACACAACTTGTACTCTCGGACGAGTTATCCATCGTATCGATTTAACAGTCAATATTGTAGCGGCAGGTAGTACGGTGATCGTCACCACCGGTTGTTTTTAAGTAATTACCTTTTATTATTGTCGTGGCTGATGCTAAAAATTTTTTGGGCCTTTGTTAGGGGGTTTTTTTTAGAGTTAGGTTAGGGTTTAGTGATAGTTTTAATAATAAAAGAGTATACCGTATTACCGCGAAATAACGACCATGGGCGTTATTTCGAGGTTCGGCCCGAATTAAGCTTAATTTAGGCCGAAATTCATAATTTCGCCCCTGCGCGTTATTTCGCGGTAATACGGTAATTGGATTTTGGTAGGGTTTTTATATTTAAATCAAGGTCCCTAATTTCCAGCTTCAGCCGTGACAATTAATTATCATTGTTTTTTAAAATTCTATTTTGACCGGGTCAAAGTGACCCATCACATGACCATAATTAAGAATTTTCAAACTTTGATCGAAAATATTTTGATAACCATCTAATCAAAATTAATCTTATAACTTCATAAAATTTTGAATAAAACAATTTCATCGAATTTAGTCAGATAATTGTCGAGATATCTTTGCTCAAAGTTAGAGAAAAATCAAAATGCTTATCGCTGTGCTAAAATTTTTTTCTAACTTTGAACGAAGATAACTCAACACTCATCAAGCCTTTTTTTTATTTGAATACTCTGGATTCATAAAAATTTCGAATAACGAAATTTTCATCGAATTTAGTCAGATGGTTGTTGAGATATCTTTGCTCAAATTAGAGAAAAATTTGTCATAATTTCTATTTTGATAGGCATTTTGATTTTTCTCTAACTTTGAACGAAGTTATCACGACAACCACCTGACTAAATTCGATGAAAATTTTTTTATTCGAATTTTATGAAGTCATAAGATTCAAATAAAAAATGTTTTATCAAATTTGGTTTGATGGTTGTCAAGATATCTTCGCTCAAAGCAGTTTGGTATTTTGATAGGCATTTTGATTTTTTCTAACTGTGAGCGAAGATATCTCGATAAGCACTTAACTAAATTCGATGAAAATTTTTTTATTCGAATTCTATGAATCCATAGAATTCAAACAAAAAATGGTTTATCGAATTTGGCTTGATGGCTGAAGATTCTTTGATAAAAGTTAAGGAAAAGTTTGGTGCAACTTCTATTTATAGGCATTTCGATTTTTCTTTAACTTTGAGCGAAGATATCTCGATAACTAACTGACTAAACTTGGTGAAAATTTTTTATTCGAATTCTATGAATCTATAGAATTCAAATAAAAAAGTTTATTGAATTTGGGTTTATGGTTGTTGAGATATCTTCGCTCAAAGTTTTGAAAATTCTTGGACATATGGGAGGTCAAAAGTAGAAACCACCGAATTTTTTTCTAAGTAAATTTTTTTCAGACTTTAAATTAAAATATCTCAACAACTATTAGATAAAAAATTTTTTATTTTAATTCTATATAGTTATAGAATTAAAATAAAAAAAAAATTATTAGATTTGGTTTAATAGTTGTCAAGATATTTTTAATTAAAATTTTTAAAAAAACTTACTAAAAACAAATTCGGTGGTTTCTACTTTTGACCTCCCATATAGTCGCATAATGGGTCAGGTCAAAATAGAATTGGCCTTTAAATTATTGTTTTTTTTTTTAAAAAAAAAACTTAATGTTGTTTTATTTCGGTTTATTTTCTAAATTACTTTATTTATTTGTTTATTTTTTACACTTTCTCTTTTTTTTTTAACTTTTTTATTTATTAATCATTAAATTTATTTATTTTATTGAAGTTAAATTAAATTATTATTATTATTTTAAACTATATTTTTTAAATTATTTATTTAGTTATTTTTAAATTCTCTATTTATTTTTTATTTAAATTAAACCATTTTTTAATCTACAATTTTAGTATTGCGCTTTCTTTTATTTTTTATTCTTTCCTTCATTCTTTTTTTTTTTTTTTTACTTTTTTTTTCTTTTGTCATTCTTTTTTCTTCTTCCTTGTCTTCCATGCTATCTATTTTTGTATCTTAATAAGTGGATGGATAGGCGTCTTCATGGGTGAGTGAACAAATAGCCGGGGGCTTTACGGGTGGGTGGGTGGATAGTTGGGTGTCTCTACGGGTGGGTAGAGTGTCTCTATGGGTGGATAGGTGGATTGTTGGGTGTCTCTACTGGTGGGTAGGTGAATAGTCGAATATCACAATAGGTTGGTGGGTTTCTAGGGATGGGTGAATGGTCAGGTGTCTCTACAAGGTGGGCATCTTTGCAAACGCGCAAGTAGGTATTTTTATGGCAAGGTGGTTTCTTTACGAGTGGTGGTGTCTTTGCAAGTAAATAAGTGTCTTTGCGAGTAAGTGAGTGGTTGGATGTTTTTGTGTGTTTTACAGATATGTGTCTTACTTTAATCACACATTTTATTAGAATTTTTTACAATATTTTCAATGCAACTAACTCAACTATGTCTATTATCACTAGAGTAGTAAAATAATAAAGATCACAATAAATCCAACACAAACTAACTCAACCCTAACCATAATACTATAATACTACAGTAAAATGCATACACTTAAAACCAAACTTTTAATGACATATACTTGGAAAACAATAAGAAAATATGTATTTGTAGAAGTTATAACATATTTTGGCTATGTATATTTTAAAAGAGTGCATTTCTAAAAAGTGCACTTAATTGAAGTTTTACTGCATCAATATAATATAGTGCTTCGATCCACAATCCGACTAATTCGGATTGATCCGATAATTCGGATTAGCGGATATCCTTATCCGTCAATTTTAAACGGATAGATCCGTAATATATTTCGGATTGAGGATGAGGATTAGATCATACTTGTCATGATTCTGATTGGTCGATCATACTACGCATCGCTTTTTGTGATTTAGCCATTTTCTACAGGGGATCCCAAATTTCCGGGTCGTAATGGCCGGAATGCGTCGTGGTTAGGGTCGGGTTAGGGTTAGGGTTATAGGCTATAGTAAAATTATCAGCTGGGCATTGTTTCATTAGTAAAATTCTTAGTGATCTTGGGGCAAAATTGATCAACTCCGACCCTTCCGACCCGGAGGGTAATTTATTTTTTAAAAAAAAATTTTTTTAAAAAAAAAAAATAAAATAAAAAATCTATTTCGATATATATTAACATTAAAATTTTTGATCTTCAACGCGTCTGTCTGTGACGCAATTCTTTTATACAGTATTTGTTCTGCATCATGTTCGAGAGGGATTGTTTGCATTCTTTGTAGTAACATATGCTATTCCAGTTTAACAATTATAGAGGTTCGTTTAGTTCTCACACCGAAAATCTATGACCAAAAGAAAACAATAAAACAGACTTTTAAATTAATAAATATTGTATTATCATCGTTGAGTTAAAGATTAATATAAGGATTATTTTAAGTACCTTGTTGAATAATTAATATAGCACATGTGAATCAGTGTTGGAAATCTGGTTTGAGCTTTATGTTCTCATGAGAACAAATTTATTTAATCTAATGTTCTCGGAAATCTATTTATGTTCTCAACAGTAAAGTTTATTTATATCCCTGTTTTTTAAATTTCTTATTTTGGACATTTAATAATTGTTAGAATACCTTTCGGATTATCACGGATATCTGAGCGATCTGAATTATCCGCATAGTTCAGATGATGGATTTATCCGGATTGGAACTATACTAACCATAAAGAGATGTTAGAGTTCTCATCCCAACACTAATAATAAAGAGCTGTTAGAATGATTATTTTGATTATTTACTGAGATTATTGCTCTCATGTTATAGCTAAAACTCACATGACCGCTGTCTTCTTTTTACATATCGTGTATTATAGCAAGGAAGTTTTGAAAATGCTGATTATTCACCTTTATCCTGCAGGGTATGGTAATAGAGGTGTTAAAATCCGACCCGTCGTTTAATGATCTAGTAATAATAATAAAATACAGTACATATGCCGTAAGTGGGTACAGAATTCAAGTTGATTCGGAATTTTAAGGTTAGGGTTGGGATCTTTAATATAATCATTCCGTTCTAATCTAAGTGGATTCCGAACCTATTATGATCCATTCTCACAACATGTATATTAAAAAAATTTTTTTCTACCAGCTTCAAAATTCGCAATTTTTATTGGTCGATTAATGATTTTCCGGATTGAATTCGAATTTACTCAATTCGAATTATAACCGGATTCATGAAAGAGAATCCGAATTCAATCCGGGTAGTCCTGAAAAAATAGGATCGAAGCTCTAGTATAATATCGATATGTAAAAGTGATTGCAATAAGTATTTACGAATCTGATCGGATTTTTCATTTTTTCTAGAAGTCTGACCAGATTTTTTTTCGTGTAACTGAAAAAAGTTTTGAAAATTTAACAGACACGTTTTTTTTATTTATTATAATATAATTTTTAAGAACATTACTACCATAAATAGAAGGTTCTAATCTACAAACTACCAAATTTTGACGTCGAAAACTTTTATCAACACATTTTTACTATCTATATAAAGTCTTTTTGTACCACTCAAATCATATGAGAAGTGATCGACATACCCTACCCTTAAATTATGCACCAGACTTATGTCGCGATTCCTACGTATAAAAGGAAATTTCCATCTCAAGATCGTTTGAATTTTTTCGCATTTTTCAAAATGATAGCATTGTCAAACGAATGTTTCCTTGAAATATTTAGTTATCTACAAGAATATAGAAGTTTATTTTCTTGTCTTTTGGTAAGCCGTCAATGGTGTAGATTTGTAGCACCAATTTTATGGAGCAATCCTCTTAAAGATTTTAGTGATGCAAGAATTATAAAAATATACCTTTCATTATTAAATGCTGAAGAACAAGTTTCATTAATCCCATTTAATATAACACTTCCAAATGGACCGAAACCATTGATTAATTACGCTATTTTTACCGTCTCTTATGATGAGGGTTATCTTATGGGATCAATAATGGGTTGGATTAAAAAAGAAGGTCGTGGCCCTTGTGATTTAACGGGTTACACTAAAAATATGATTCAACAACTTCAACAAATCGAATGTTCATTGATTGCAATGCTTTTACGGACAAGTGAAAAGCTTGAATTTGTAACTTTTCATGGATATGACTATGGTATATTTAAGAAGACTTTATTAGGAACCCTTTATCGAAACACAACTATTAAAGACATTTATCTTGGTTGTACGGATTTTGGCCCTGATTCTGATGGTGTAAAAGCAATAGCGGATGCTCTTTTTAAAAATACACCACTCAAATCCTTAGGTCTTGCGGGTCTTAGGGATGCTGAATGTGGAAAATTGTTATTTGAGGCACTTTACGAAAATACCGTTCTTTCATCTCTGAGATTTGATTATTGTCATTTTGGCGATGAAGATGTGAAGGCATTGGCGGATGCTCTTTTCAAAAACTCTACTCTAACATCCTTGTATATTCGTCAAAGATCACTTAGTGTTGAAAGTGTAAAAATGCTGGCAGAAGCTCTTTGCAAAAATACATCTCTGACTTTATTAAATCTTGATGATACTTTTTCTGGTGTTGAGGGTGGAAAAGCAATCGCAGTAGCCCTTTGTAAAAATAATACACTTACCTCTTTAAATCTTCGATATAATGGAATTTTAGTTGAGGGTGGAAAAGCAATCGCAGTAGCCCTTTGCAAAAATAATATTCTTACCTCTTTAAATCTTGATGGTAATCGAATTTCTGTTGAAGGAACAAGGGAATTGGCAAATGCACTTTGTGAAAATGCCTCTCTGAATTATTTAAATCTTAGACGTAATGAACTTGGCGTTGAAGGAATGAAACTATTGGCAGCTGCGCTATGTAATAACTCATCACTGACTTTTCTGAATCTTGAATCTAATGAACTTAATGATGAAGGAGGAATAGTGTTAGCAGAAGTTCTTTATAAAAACACAACTATTACTTCTTTAGAGTTAACTAGAAACGGAATTGAATCTGTAGGCGGAATGGCACTGGCAAGAGCTCTTTGTAAAAACACAACACTCGCTTCCTTGAATATTTCACATAATTATCTCAATGAAGAAGTAGGAAAAGCATTTGCAGTGGCTCTTTGTAAAAATGCAACTCTCACCGACCTAAACTTCTTTGAAAATTGCCTTGGGGATAAAGGTGGAAAAGAGCTGGCAAAAGCACTTTATCAAAACACTACACTTAACTCTTTAGATCTTCAGTTTAATGAAATTGATAGTGGAGGAAAAGAAGCATTGGAGAGAGCTTTTTGTAATAACATTGGCCTTAAGTCTTTAAAACTTTGTGAAGGAGATTGGCCTTAAGTCTTTAAAACTTGGCGACGATTTGTTTGGAATTTGGAAGCAATAATGGAGTTAGCGATGTCTCTTGGTGAAAACACCGTGATGTTATGAGAGAATTGCTAAAGTTTTATACAAGAATGCAAATTTGACTCCTTCGAATATTCGTTATACTTACAACCTTGTATTAGAATTAATAAAAATTCCGAATATATACTATTAAATAATAAAACTAAAAAAATTGTTAAGTGGCAGTAAAAATCAATTTTAGTCATGAATCTTCTTATACATCAGATCTGAAATGCAACCAATTTATCTGAACGACCAGGCAATCCGAATTTTAGATAATTAATCAATTAATAAACTTCCAAAATTATTCTTATTCGCAAACTGATGGATCAGTAATTTTTAGGTATTGTCGATAAATTAATGGATTGTATTCCCATTATAACTAATTATTATATATATAATATTTAATTCTTAAATATAATACATACATATTTATATTGTACAGAGTAATAAAATATAATTAAAATAACAATTACGACATCTATTAAAGATATTTATACTGTACAATTATGTGGCTAGATTACTCATCGAATTAACTATCTGCCAATAAAAAAAAAATCGATTTTTTAAAATATGAACTTTCGATATCTACTCAAAAAATGCTTTTACACTTGGGGGTATTATGGCGCACCATGCTCCCTATGTTGTATTGTACGAATTGCTACATCCTTCTTTCGGACACTATCCGAATGAGGAAATATATAGTAAAAATTAAAAAAATCAATACTGGCATAAGTAATATCGACTTTTACTTATATCTTGTGGTTTAACAACTAGAAGCGAAAAAATTTTATATTACATATTTGATTCGTCTCAGTAAGACGAATTGAATGGTACTAAAAATTTTCGATTCTGATCAGTGTAACGCAAAAAACACAATACCCTACTTTACCTTATACCGTATTTTCGTGAAATAGTGTGAATGGATGTAGTTTAAAATTTTGGCCTAAATTAGGTTTAATTCGGGCCATTCTTCGAAATAACTCCCATGATATGTATTTTTTATATAATATAATATTATTATGTATAGTTTTTATATGCACAGATCCATATCATTCTCTAGCAAACCTTTGGCATCAATTTATTTCGGTTACATCTGACGTAAGAACAAGCAAATATAGTTTATTACATTTCAGACTTCATGATTTCTTCTCAAAATTTAATTTAAAAATCATACATTTATATGTACTATCTTCTTTATTTGTCTGTTTGTCTTAATTTATATTCTCTTTATTTGACTGATATTTGCAACAAGCCTGTCTTTTTCTGATTAACTTTTTCAGTAAGCTAACTTCTTATAGCTGTTTGTTTTGGTATATAAACTCTTTTGTGTTTTTGTATTCTAACTATTTATTGACATCAATATGTTTGCTTAAGGCATTTATTGAACGTTTGCGTAATAATCGGTCACAATGATCTAACTTGGCTTCGCCATGTTGTACTTTCAAATCTCTTTTAATTTGTAAGTTGTAATATATTACAACAGAAACATTAATTACTTTGTATATAAATAGAGTATGTTAAACATTATTACGACAATTTTGAAAGCATGCATAATTAACAAAGCTTATAAAATTGTTTTCAATGTGAATTACTTTTAATGGTTAGGTCAGAGAGAGCATTACTATTATTCTTTTTCGAAAATGAAAAGAGCGATTGGAAATAAATTTAAAAAATGGTGATTCATTTTATTAACTTTTACTATTGCAATATGCATTTTAATTTTTAAATTACTTTATTAATGTGTCGCCACAGCACACTTTGCTTGCTTACGATACGATGACATTTACGATGATATTTTGATATAGAGTATTGGCTTCTAACCGATATACTATTCTTTTTATTAAAAGTCAGTATATTCTATTAAAAGTCGCACTATATTTTAAACCAAGAAATACGCTGAACCTAATTTAGGTTCAATTCTGGTTATTTGAACCTAAAATTTGGATCAAGTGAACCGGGAACCGGATATTCTTAAAACTCAGTAGAGTAAGGCTTGAAATGCTTCCACCTCGCTCCCTTCAGCTCCAGTCAATAAGATAATTTTATTAAAAAACTTTTAAATTTTAGCTATTATTAAATATTATAGTTTTATTTCCTTTTTAGAGGATCCGTTAAAGCCAGGTTCGATCACGAGATTTTGACCAAAATTATGAATTTTTGTTTATCCCGACGAAAAAAAAGTAAAAAATGCGAAAAATACAATCTATCTTTGTGCATTAAGAAAAATATCTGGCGGACAATTTTACCTATAAAGCTCATCTAACCCTAGCCTATACGGACTCTAATCTAACTCTAACTTTAATGTAATTAAATTTTGTGATCGAACCTGGCTTTAACGGTTCCCCTTTTTAGGATAGCAGTTTTAAATTTTTTTTTATGTTTAAAGAAATAGATAGCACTGTGATTTTGTTTATAAAGACATAGTATTTGATCTTCACAAAATTTTAACCTAAACTATCAAACCGTTAAGGTTGTATACCGTGACAGGGGGTTTTTGAGTGCCCACGTGAATTTTTTTATTTTTTGCTTCTTTATTTTTTTTTATTACTCTATATTATTATTATTTATTATAACGAAGTTAGTATACAAAAATAGAAGACCAAATTTTAAAAAATAGAACTTCCATACCACGTTCGTTCAAATTTGATCGAATTAGTACCCTTCCATTCGTTCAATTTTGTATGAGGGCGTAAAATCAAGTTTGTTCAATTTTGAACGAATCGATTCATACAAATTCGTGTAGTATAGTTAACCCTTAAGTAAATATATGTAGTTAGAATAATGCTGGTGTAAAAAAGAGCATAGTAAAAAAGCTTCAATAATGAACACAGCCCTCATATACTCAGTAACGGTCGAAAAGTATATAAGACCAACCTTTTTGCTTTAATAAAGGTTAACTCAGTCAAGCTCTGAAACTTCGAAAAAATTATAAGTAGAAGTTGGTTTTCTCAGAAATCGGTCCCTTTTCTAAAAAATTACCCAAAATAAAGTTATTTTTGTAACCTCTTGATATCATTGAAAAATCGTTATTTTCGTATTGTAGTAGTAAAGAGAAAAGGCAATAATTAGTAATCAAGACTCCTTTTATACCTAAAATAAATTAAACTCTTAATCAATATCGTTATTATTGCATATCAGACCGGACCAATTTAATTTGGTGGTTTACATTACATTCCTTTCTCAAAAGGGGGGAGGGTAAAAAATAGACCAACATAGTAAATTTTAAAAAATTTTTTTTGATCGGAAATTATTTGTTTAACCTTGCTCATCTTTTATGTTCATTTTCTCTTCAGAATTTTTTGGATCCTAATCTTAATTTCGCCCAGCATTATGCTCTCTGGCAAAAATCATATATATGGGGGTGCCAGTAGAAACCAAGCAAATTGTTTCTAAGTAAATTTTTTTAAAACTTTGAAATAAAATATCTCAACAAC
>CAJVPY010003112.1:0-14683 GCA_910591965.1 Dentiscutata erythropus | reverse complement strand
GTTAGGTAAGAGTCATAGTATTGTTTATAGTTAGCTCTAAGGTTAGAGTTAGAGTTTTTTTATATTATAATCTTATATTATTTTTATATTGCCTAGCTATACTAAAGAAGATCCATATAGTCTTTGCATTGCTATCTATCACAGCTACAGAGCCTAATTACTATTGTAGTTGCAAAGCTTAATAACCAAACATGAGGTTCTTACTGCCTGTGACAGCTATAGAGCCTAATCACAATATGAGATCCTTCCACTACTATCATCTAATCTCCAAATATGAGGTCTTGCAGTGCCTGCACCAGCCATAGAGCCTAATTACAATATAAAGTCCTTGCATTGCTATTATAGCCACAAAGTTTAATCATAGTATTAGATCCTTGCACTGTTATTATAATTGTGATGCTTAATCACCAAGCATGAGGTTTTTGCACTGCTTGTGGCAGTGTTTCGGGCTAAATCTGATTTTGCAGATCATTTGCAGATCAAATTGGGCAAAACTACTTTTAGAGAGTTTCAGACTTATAGGGTGAAACTAAAATTCCTCTGAGCAAAACATTTTGGACTTTGGGGAAGGTTTAAGCTAAAACACTGGCCTGTGGTAGCTATAGAGCCTAATTGCAATGTAAGGTTTTTGCATTGCTATTGCAGCCATGAAGCCTAATCACAGCATGAGATCTTTGCATTGCTATCATAGTTACAGTGCTTAATCACAAAATATGAGGCTCTTGCATTGCCTATGCAGCCATAGTGCCTAATCACAACACAGCCACAAATCCTAATCAAAATGTGAAATCTTTGTACTTCTTTCATAGTTCTGGACTCTATAAAAAAAAATAAAATAAGATTCTATTCAGATTTTGTTAAGATTATTATTTTAAAAAATAAGCATTTTTTGTCTGAGCAAAATCTGAATAGAATTTCCAATCACCAAACACTAAGTTCTTGTATTGCCTGCAGCAACTATAGAGCCTAATCACAACATGAGGCCCTTGCATTACTATCACAACCATGGAGCCTAATCACAACATGAAGTTCTTGTACTGTATAATACAATCTCAATAGCATACTTATCTCTAACTTCCTTTAAGCAACTCAAGTGCCCTTTAAGCAGCTCTAGCATCTAGTTTTAATAAAAAAACTATAAAACCCGAATTAACAAGTATAACCTAAATAAAACAAAAAACTTGCATAAACCCCACATACTGGACAGTTTAAGTACCCTTATAAAAATAAAAATATTAGACAGTAGCTTTCAACTCCTATACTTGTAAAATTACTTATTCTTCTGATAATAATCATGTACAGTCGTCCTCCTCTATAATCATGCTATTTGTTTTACATAAAAATGATGTGATTATAAAATTTTAAAAGTAATGTGATTATATAGAGTTTTTTTAATAAATATATTGCCAATAATTTTTCAAAAAATGATGTTTATAAAGAGGGTGTGATTATATAGAAGATGACTATAGAGAAAGATGACTGTAATAAAAGAAGAGATAGACCTCTTACAACCACAATTAGAGCTAAAGGATGTCTAAAGCGGAGGCAACTCATATTCGATTAACTTTAGAGTTAGGGGCATCCTATATTAGGGTTAGGTTTGGTTAGGTTTTAGGTAATTATATATAAGCAAAGTTGCCTTCCTAACACTTTTGATTAACTTTCCGAAGTAGGTTTAGACTACTGTTTTTTGTATTTTGTTGTTTTGCCTCACCAGTGATCATCAAAATCCTGTGTTTTGATTTGTCAAAGATTACATGATTTGCCTCCGCTTTAGACACCCCTAAATAAGAAATATATAAAATAAAAAAATAAAATTAAAAATTAAAATAGAAATAACAATATAGAATATAAGACTAATCTAAAAAAAGAAATTTGAACATAACAATAGTTAACTATATACAAAACATAATTGAAAGTCCGATGAAAGGTTTCCTCTTGACAGCACTTATATACACATAGTGTTCAGATATAAAAAAAAAAAAATATTATAAATACTGAACTATAAATTTTTTAACTTAATTAAATTTTTTAAAAAAATTTATTGACAAAAAATAAAAAATATATTTTTTTAATAATTAATAAATTTTATAAGTACTGTATAAATAAAACAAATAAAAACTTTAACCTACTCCTATCCTTTTTCATCAGTATGCTGTAGATCTTACCAGTAATGTTCATGATCGGATATAAATTGTCGTAGTTATTGGCTCTGATTTTACTCATGATCCGCCTCCTTTCTTTTTTGGTTAAAACAGAAAGGATTTTTGTCAAGAAATTTTATATTATCTTATCGATATTGATATTGATATTGATATCAATATTGTTATTTATCTAATATATTCTGAACCATCTGATATCGATATCGATATAGATATAGATATAGTTCCAAAAATTTTTTATTGTATTCAAGTTGTATTTATAATATTTTTAAGTTCACTGACTTTTGATTCTATAGTTAAATTTATGTATTACAGCCTTACTGTGTAAACTTTATTTTGAAATTATAAAAACGTGCTAAAAATATATTAATAAAAATTTTATATCATTCCGAAAATAGCTATGCTTTCATAATTAGATGATACACTCTTATCATTTACTAAATATAAGCCAAACTTTATATTTGTTGATTTTTTTTTCTAGCATATACTGATGTGCTTTTGGTGCAATTGACTTGGGTATGTCTTCATCCATGGTGTGTAGTATTGCGGGCAAAATCTATTTTCAAAATCCAAAAGACGAAACCGAAATTTTTCCAAAGGCAAAATAAATCCAAAATTTCCGAAATAGGCAAAATTTCTGAAACCTGAAATTTTTTAAATCTTTGAGTGAAGTAATCTCGACACTCACCAAGTCAAATTTTATAAACTTTTTTTTATTTAAATTCAACGAATCTGTAGAATTCAAAAAAAAAGTTCTTTGAATTTGGCTTGGTGGGTGTTGAGATATTTTCACTGAAAGTTTAAAAAAAAATTAGCTTTTTTAATATTAACCATAGCTGCTGCAACAAAATTGTCATAGCAGATCCTCAAATTTGATTGGCTAATGGCCGAGAATCTTTGAAATTTTGGCCCGCATTATATAATTGTTTACTAATTTCCAGCCGAAATTTACAAAAATATAAATTTTTAAAAAAATAAGCCCGCATTATAGTAAAATTAACCCAGGAACAATTTTTACTTAATAGATGACTGCGATTTCATTAGTAAAATTATGAGTTATTATGGTCTAATTTTTTGATTGTCGCTCTTTGCTGCCGTTACAATTTTGTTGCAGCAGCTATGGTTAATTTTTTTTGATAGATATTTTGAATTTTATAAATCTTTAAATAAAGATATCTCAACACTCACCAAATCAAATTCGATAAAGTTTTTTTATTTAATTCTATGAATTAGTAGAATTCAAATAAAAAAAAAGTTCATTGAATTTGGCTTGGTGGGTGTCGTGATATCTTCACTCAAAGTTTAAAAAAAAGTTTGGTGCAGCTCTTTTTGATAGATATTTTGAATTTTTAAATATTTGAGTGAAGATATCATGACACCCACCAAGCCAAATTCAATAAACATTTTTTTATTTGAATTCTACAGATTCATAGAATTTAAATAAAAAAAAGTTCATTAAATTTGGCTTGGTGGGTGTCAAAATAGCTTCGCTCAAAGGTTAACAACAGTTTGGTGCAGCTAGATGGTTTGGATTTTTAAATCTTTGAGTGAAGATATCTCACACTCTGCTTCACTACACTCTAGGTATTTTTTCTAATAAAATTCTAATATTAGATTTCAGAACTTTCACCAGGTTTCGATTTCGCCAATTTTTAGACATTTCGCCAATTTTCGAATATTTTGCCAGTTTGGAATTATTGGATTTCAGGCTTTTGGGTGAAATATATTTTACCCTATTTCAGAAATTTCGCCTGGGCAAAATATATAATTTTGCCCACAACACTAATAGTGTGTGTTTTCACAGTTCGTGGTGCATTTAGAGAGATGCTTTATGATGCTATACAAAACTAACATGTCTCTATTATGCAACTACAATAGTTAGCAGGCAATCGAATTTTTACAGCACATTGATTATAACCCTACCTACTGTATGTCACAATAACCAAATATTTAATAGCAAATTATAATCCTATCTAAATCAATAATACTTCTTCAATAGTTGGTGAGCACAGTAAC
The DNA here is from genome assembly GCA_910591965.1 of Dentiscutata erythropus. Taxonomy (NCBI): domain Eukaryota; kingdom Fungi; phylum Glomeromycota; class Glomeromycetes; order Diversisporales; family Gigasporaceae; genus Dentiscutata; species Dentiscutata erythropus. Next base: position 10,505 of record CAJVPY010003112.1, on the reverse strand, counting down.
CAAATTTTTTTTGTCAAATCTCTATATCAATCACAATTATCCAATACAAACTATCCTGCCCCTATCTAAATTGCTTATGCTACCACATTAGTTAGAAGTATAGTAATCATACAAATCATAGTAAATCTAATATAAAACAATGTACATAACTCTATTTAAATTAATAACTCCACCACAATAGTCAGTAAATACATAACTGAATTTTTATAGCAAATCAAAAGGTTTACTACAAAATTCTGAAAGGCAAATTTCTAAAAGGACCTAATATTAACAAAGTTAGCTAAAATTAGTTATAATGTCAGTCAATTTAGTCAGTATTATATTCTTTTAGAAAAATGGTTTTTGAGATTTTGTAGTAGAACCAAATCAAACAATACAAATTATGATAAACTCAACACTAAGCTAACATAACACTACCTAAATTACTCATGCAACTACAATAGTCAGTAAGTACATAACAGAACTTTTTACAACCAATCATTATACAAATCATGACATAATTTTATCCAAATCACTTATATAACCACAATAGTCAGTAAATACAGTATTCAAACTTTTTACAGCAATCACTATACAAATCACAATAAGACTAACATAACGTTATCTAAATCACTTATAATTAGCAAGTATATTACTGAGCTTTTTACAGAAATCTATACAAATTATGACACATTCATTACAAAATTAACATAACCCAATCAAAAACATTTACATGACCACAATAGTTACTAAACTTTGTTTGAAATTATGTATATACATACTAATTTTTAAACACATATTACAGTCACCAGTAAGATTTTTTAAATAGCTCAACCCCAATACAAACTAATTCACCACTTTAAACACATATTATAGTCAATATAATAACAAGTAGAGTTATTACCCGGGTTGAGTGACCCGTACAGGTCACAGGCTGAAAATTGCTTTAACTCAGATCAAATGGGTTAGAATTCAAAATATGCAAAAACCTACTAAAATGCTATATTGAATAAATGTTAATCTTATTGTAAACAGTCACCAGAATAACAAGTAAGTTTTACAACAAAACTATTTACAATACCTGATAAAATTTATGACAATTACAAGGCAAAAAACTCAAACTTAACCCTATATTATTGTCACTGGAATAGCGAATAAGTTCTGTAGTAGAGTTTTTTTTACTGTAATTCATAATAAAAAAAAATTATAATAATTCTAATGCAAATCAAATTAATTTTTTAACTATATACTGTGGTCACCAAAATAACAGGTTCCTGTATAAAATTATTTACAATAGAAATTATGATTATTCTGATACAAACTAACTCTTCTTAATTGCATATTGTGTTTACTGGAATAGCAAGTAAGCTCTGTAGCAAAATTTTTTCAGTTACTCATAATAAAATTCCAATTCAAACCAACTCAAACTTATCTATATATATATTAAAAATCACAATAATTCTGATGTAGCTCAATCACATATGGTAATCGTAATCACTGTATCATGATAGTGTAGATAAAATGACAAATAATAGCATAATTGTAATAGAAGCAATATAGAATAGTTAAATAAAAATAAATTAAATTAAAAAATAAGACAATCATCAGGAAATTTTTCTTAATACAATTCTGTACAAATTTTCAAAAACTAACTAATAAATTAAAATGAAAAACATCAAACTCATCAGCTATAGCCACAGAAATTAAATACAATTCTGTGTAAAATTTGAAAAATTATGCAGATTTTGCAAAAAATTCTGCAAAAATTTTACTTTGCAGATTTACACTTATTTAATTTTTTTAATGATAAGTTATCTATTTAATTGTGATATAAATAATTAAAATTTTACACTGTACATAACCTGAAGTGTATAAAAATCTTTACAAATAACACTACCAAGTAACAAATAATGTGTAAAGACTACAAAATAAACACCAACTAATTTCCTTATTAATACAAATCTTTACCTGTTTTGCTATAAATTATAATATTATAAAATTGATAAAAATGCGAGAATTCACTACAATATAATATAGCATACTCTATTCTAACTCACTTTGAACAACTCATGCTCCTAGTTTTACTATAAATTTTATATAGTGCGAAAATTTTAATTTTACTGTTTTATTATAAAAGTAATGCATTAAGTTATATAATTGATACTTATTACATTTGATATAAAAAAGTAAAAATTAACAATTCAATAAATAATTGACTTTAAGTAGCAATATTACGAAAAAGAAAATAATAAATTAAATTTCTATTTTATTGAGCCAATTAAAGCAGCAGCCTGAGACCATAAAATAGAAATATTTCTAATATTTTTTTCATCATAAAATAATCTAAAATCAGCAGGCCTAAATCCAAATTCTAATATTTCATCAGGATTTGTTTTACTATAAATTTCATTCATAGGTAAAGTGACTTCCATTCCAGCCAAAGGAAAAGGTTTAGGCATTATAGTATTATTTAATAAACCTAATTGACTTAAAGAATCAAATATTTGAGTTGAATTATAAACAAAACCACCAGGAAATGAAGAATAAGATAATAAAGAATTAGATACAATTCCACCAACAGCAACGGTAGTTACATTATTAAATTCAGCAGCATGTTCAGCTATATTAGCGCATGCAGAACCACATAAACCATTAGTTAAAATAATGTAATCTTCAGGTTTCCAAGGAAGAGGAGTAGTTAAATTTTGAATAAACTGACTAATCACATTTAGCTCAGAGTCACTTAAAATATATCTATTAGAATAATTCCCCTTAACACCACCACGTGTATAAACATTATTACCAAAGATGTCTTCAACACTTGTAAAATTAGCATGAGATTTTTCATTAATATATTCTTTCATATCGAAAATATTATTTTTAATGCCAAGTTTATATTGTTCAGTAATTGCAAGTCTCAATTGTTCAGTAATTCGCAAATCAAAGTCAAAGGTAGGATAAGTGCTGGGAAATAAGAGTAAATTGAAAAATACGGAGACGACGAGATATCCACCAACGTTGTCAGATAAGTCAAGAACAATCTTTAACAAATGAATAAATGAATAAATAAATATAAATATAAGTGAGTAAATATTGTATACGTAAATAATATAAAAATTTATATACCTTTTTAACACCCGTATTTGCTAGATCATTAAAACCATGAATCACATCCGTAATTATGGCAACACTTATTGTAAGGGGAGCTTCAGTGAATATTTTAACAACACCAAAATCTTGTACTTTAAAAAATCCAACAAATTTATCAACAGTTCTTATTTTAGTTACACTTAGATCTGAAGCTAATATCCCATCAGTTTTATCGAATTCATTTGTAATTTCTCGAAGTTTAGAACTAAGAGATATAGATGGTTTGCTTCCTTCTATAGAATTACAAATATTATCAAAATAAGATTTTGAATCATTAAACTTATTTAAAAATGCACGATTACTAAAAGCATTCCAGTCTCTTTTAATATCAAATTCATTAGTATTATCACATTTAAGTGTGTAAGTGATATATGGCTTTTGTGGTATTTCAAATCGTACGGCAAAAGATGCTGATAAATAGGTAAGATCAAGAGCTATATTAAATCGTACACCAAGATCTCTTGATGCATAAACTAAATTTTTGGCATATTCGGAAATTACTTGTAATGCTGGTTGACCATCAATATGAGTTACTTCGCAATCAATATTAGATCGGTCAATAGTGTCATTAAAGATTTTAATTTTCTAAAGAAAAAAAATAAATAGAGTTAAAATCATTATCAAATTTAGATAAATAATAAACATAAGTTACCTGCTCTCCATTATCAACAACAGAATAAAATGTTACGTTCGTATAGAAAATAAATGTTGTGAAACAATTTGAACTAAATATTGTATGCGCATCTTTCAAATCATAAAAGAGATGTTTAACATCGGTCTATTATTCGTATAAAATTATTAATGTAATAATAATAATAATAAAATAACTATATATATATATACTATATAGTAATATATAAAGTAATATACGTATATAAATTTGAAATAATAATTACTGTAAAATCATATAAAGTTGCGTAAGATCTATTTCTACGAAGTTCTAATTCAGCTACTAAATCCATTGGTTTAGAGTCAAAGCCGGTTTGTGGAGGTTCCTTTGCTTTATCCAAAAATGAATAAAATCCACCGACAAGACCAGTTAAAGTATCGATCGTCTAAAATTTTAATATAAATCATATGATCGATCAAAGCACATTATATATATACGTAATTTTATGCATATACACATACATTTATATAAATACCTCAGAAGCGACATCTTTATTAAACGGAAAGCCTTCATAACAATCTTTGACGTCGGCATAACAAAAACTGGTTTTTTGTTTAGCAATAAATTCATTATGAATTCTTGCACATCCATCAGAGACAAGAGTTTCTCGTGGAATTATGTAAGAACAAACATTCACAACTAAGGCGAATAAGTATGCGAAAAATACTACGTAGAAATTCATATTGGATAACTGATTACGTACTAGAATAGCGCATTAAAAATTTTGGCAGTCGTGTTTCTGAGGGTTTATAAGCCTTTGACTTTGAAATATTTCTAAAAATAGTTTAGCGGAGATCGGAACCTTTTTCATTGAGCAAGGGGGTTGTTAAACCTTAGCTAAACAAACATCATTACTATTATTGCTAAAATACAAATGGTGATAATAAAATGCAGATAATAAAATGCGGATAATAAAATGCGGATAATAAAATGCGGATAAATTTCCTTTTAATGGAAAAGTTGATGGTTAAATCCTATGGATGAATTGCTAGACCGAGAAGGTATTGTCCATATATGTATAAGAAATCTACAGCGCGAATGGCTTTATTTATTCATTCTACCCATCAAGAAACATAAGAATATGGAAAGAAGAAAATAATATGAAAATTTTCTCATTTTGAATTTGTAAATTAAATTTGTCAAGATTATTTTAACTTAATATATGTCGTAATTATAGCTATATGCCATAATTATAGCTATATAACTAACCAAATGATTGATTTTCCTTGATGATGCTATACATGAGGTTAGTACTTAAAGCTTAAAAGTTCGGTTACAATACGACATAAAAGAAGCATTTCTTATAATTCAACGCTGCAATTAATAGTTTCATTAGTTTATATTACAGTATTATAATACTTTGTGGTTATATGGTAAAATACGTTGGCTTTTCTGCGACACGGGTAACATAATTTACTTGAGCTTACTATATTAAGCAAATAGACTTGTCATACGGCTACATAAATACGTACGTACGTGCGTACAAATTTTTGTAAGTTGAACTTTTGATCACTCAGTTTCTAGAAAACCTATTTAACACCAATTATATCTTAAATGTAATGGTAGATGAAATTTGGTAACGTATGCATCAAAGCCAAACCCATATATTTATTCTATTAATAGTCTATTGAATTTAGTGCAACCAAAGCAAGTTGTCATTTGATAATATCAACGCTTTTTCGCATTGTTCACGTCTCAATACTGTATCTACATTTAGCATGCGTTCGATTAGTCGCAGTATATCAGCTGATTGGTTTTTGAGCCTTTTTTAGATAATCTGTTGCACAAAATTTTGGGTTTAAAATAAGTAAGAAAACACTTTATTTATCTTTTGTCCCGACACTAACAAACCCTATTTTATTTGCTGTGTCAGGTGTTCACTTTTGCTGTTGTTGAAATACTCAAATTTTTAGGATGGAGTTTATAACCGCTAAAGGCAGATTCGAAAGCAGTTTTCAAAAAAGATCTTTTTAACTTAATTTTGGCTTATAGTTAAACACACAAATATCGATTTTTCCACGCATTTAATTATAGATACAACGTTAGTACGTTAAAAAGATCGCTCTAATGATAAAATCTCCAATAATGATCGGCTGATTTGGGATCAAATAAAATCAGCCGATATCGATACGTATTACCAGAATGACCTAGATTTTATGATCTATTAAGTATTATAAAATTTATTAATAAAGGCATAACATGTAAGTTTATATTGAATAGAATAAAATTTTTATTAATAATTAAAATTTTTGGTTTACATTATAGCATAGCTTAGAATTTCGAAAAAAAAATTTATTTTTGTGCTATTACTATATTTGTTACAGTCATTCCAAAATAACCAATTGATAATCCCATCAAACAAACTCCAACAAATGGAAACTATTTACTTATTTTCGCAAGTACGTGATACAACGCTACAGATCAATCTTTTATTATTTCCTTTTTGGAGCAACCCAAATAAGAAGTACCACAAAAAATTGTCCCCGTAATTTTTACTGAGAATAAACAGCGTTGTAATTTAGGTTAGGGTTAGGAATAGAGTTTCTATTAGTAAAATTTCACGAGGAGCATTTTTAATTAGGCCGCAGAAGGTGATTTAAAATTAAAATTTCGAATTTTTTCTGTTTTTATTTGTAAAAAAAAAGGATTTGCTTCGATTTTTTTCGTTACACCTGATTTTGAAATTTGAATGGTCAAAAATCGAGAGGGAATAGTTTTTGTGGGTGCGCTAGGGGGTTAGTGGACAAACTTAACCGTCAATCGAAGATGCCTGTGTTATAATTCGCGAGCTTAATTAAGTTACGTTACTTGCCGTATTATTTTGTTGTAAACCATAGTAATGACCTATTGCCGTATTACATAAAAATAAAGATTGGAAAAGTGCGTAATAAAAAATCGGTAAGGGCGTGCAATGAAAAAATTGGAGTCAATTTTAATTCCGTAGATGAAAACTAGCCTAATCCATGAATTTCAACAGTCTACAAAAAGTTTAATAGTGTTATTATGAAATTGTAAATAATTTCTTTACCATAACTTTTATTTAATAGAGATTTTAAATTTTACAAATTTTTGATACTCATCTCATCGAATTCGACGAACTTTTTTTTAAAAAAAATTCTTTAAATAAAAAATATTCATTAAAATATTCTAGATTGAAGATTTAAAAAATTGGCAAAAAAAAAAAATCGAAATAAAGATATAATCAGATCTACAAATACGTAATCGATATTATTCTAACTACAGTAGAAAATCGCGCCATCGCTATTTACTTCCAAAATTTTCAATATATAATATAAATAAGCTTATAAAGGCAAAAATTTTAATCAAATCCTCTGTATTAGACTATCTGAATAGATCGAATGACCTCTCTCTTGATGATCTAGATATTAACATATGGGGAGAAAACCTGTAAATCAGATTGAAAATCAGTGAATTGGTTTATAAGTTTTCTCTTACCAACACTCATATATTATATTTGTTTAATGAGAGCTGCCAAGGGAAAATCTGTAATTGTTAGTTTTCCGAAATCCATTTTCAGAAACAACTCATAAAAATTTAATATTATCTGTTTCTAAAAGCGGAGTTTTCGAAATTAAGAATTCCAGGTTTTTCCTTGGCAACCTCAAATAACAACTGGGTAAAGGCCCTTTGATGGTTTTAAATTTGACATTAATCTAGCGATAGGGGTTTACAACGGATTACGGCCAGAATTATTGCTCTTGGTCTCTAGATTGCTATATTGAATTAGCTAAACAATGTATGAACCCTGCCCAAGAAACGATCTATTGTAAAAGAAAGCTTATGACAAAATCGGTCAGTGGATATATGATGTTAAATCATAAACATAAACCACTTATTGTTGAATCAAAATATGTATACAAATGAACTTATTGACACAAAAAAAAGATCACACAACATTTATAATTTACAGCAAAAAAGCAGATGACGTAGTTCCAGAAGATATTTAATTGATTTTTACAATATTTATTTATAGATTGTGTTTAAGTAGAAATTGGGCTTGCGGATAGCTTTGCCGACTAGTTCAAATAAGACCAGACCAATTTATTTCGTGGTTTACGTTAGATATTCCCGCAAAAAAGGGGGAAATGAAAGCCGAGTTTATTATAAAAATTTTTAAAAAATTTTTTCAAAAAAAAACTTTTTCGAAATGATCCGTAATTTTTCCGAAATTTTCTACATCCATAATGAGGGGAAGGAGTAACGTAAACTACTGAATTAATTTGGCCTGGCCTAAGCTATGTTTAAAATGATATTGAGGTGTATCGTAATTGGAAATGAGTACTTAGGAGCATTAAAATCGAATATACATCGGGAAGTTGTTTTTATGTAGTGTTATGTAAATATTTTATGTATATTCTATTTAAAAATTATACATAGGTCTATAAACCCAATGTAGACTTACATAGTTATAATTTATACATAAATATAACTATAACTAATATTTATTTACTAGTTATCTAAAACTTTGCAAATATAATAATATGTTTAGTAAGCAAATAAATAAATTGTAGGATAAAAATAAAGGTTATAATTAGAGTTAGAGTTAAAAATTAGAGTTGGGGTAGTGTAAAATTACGAGAGGAACATTTTTAATTAGAGTAAAATTTCGAGATATTGGCCAATTCTTTTTAAAAATTAATATATAAATTTATTTAAATTTTATAATATATATAGGTTATATAATTATATATATAAATTTATTAATATATAAATTTTACATAAAATTCTTATCTAAATTTTACGATATATAATTATTATACATAAAATTTATCAATATATAAAATTTATGTAAAAAATTTATTTAGATATTATGGCATCTAAAAGTTACTTAAATATAATACATGAATTTTATAAGTATATAACATTTATATTATCTTTTTTTATAAAATTACATTTATATAAGTTTAAATAAATTTTTCTATAAATTCTATATTAAATAATATATAAAAATTAATACAGTATATAATTTTTATATAGTAATCTATATAAAGTTGTAGACCTATGTAGATTTTATAAAGATGTACTTGCTGATGAAATTTCAAAGATTACGTATTTCATAAAATAAAATACACGGTCATAGAAAATGCCATTTCACGGATATAATGGGCAAGATAATGGATGCTATACTTATCATTGGGAAGCACATGAAAAGCAATTGGTGCTGGTTTACCTAATACTCGACAATTTTATTTTGTAAACAAATATGAAGTGTTTCAAATTCATAAAAGGTCCAAATAAAGAATTAGAAAGTTATCTCGTTCCTATCAATGTTGCCTATTACACAGAAATTTCCAGAAAATCTCATCATATTTTTTGTTCTCTACTATGCAAGTCTGCATACTAAATCTTATAGTTAGTTGGCAAGCAACAATAATAATTTTAAGTCTTCGCTAAATTTTATAACTTTATGAAGATACCTTGGTAACGTTCCATTTATTTTCAGTATTTAAGTCTCCATAGACTAATAAGATTAAAAATGGGCTTACCATTGATGTTTACCACCAAAATCGGATAACATAGTCTCTGGCTAATCATATCATGTGATTACAATTCATTATTTACAAGGTAACTATGCTTAATTTTGCGCAGCACCCAATTTGCCAGGTGCCGCACAAAATATGCACGCGATTTTGATTGGCTAACGGCTGAGGATCTTCAAATTTTTGGCCCGCATTACAGAATTGTTTACTAATTTCCGGCCAGAATTAACTTTTTAATTTTTTCATTACAGAAATTAGCCCGCATTATGGTAAAATTGACCCAGGATCAATTTTCACTTAATGCGATTTCATTGGTAAAATTATGAGTAATTCCGGTCCAATTTTTTTATCGTCGCTCTTAGCCAATCAAAATCGAGGATCTACCGCGCTTGGGAGAGACTTGTGTATTTCGTTGCCAGATTTAGCTTTAAGCCGTGAGCATTATGGTATAAAAGAATGTGTTTTATAATGTTGGGAGAGCAATATATATTTATTATACAAGAGGTATGTGTTAAGTTACATAAACGTTGTGTGTGTTATCCCTTCCCTTACATATAGCAATCCTTTATATACATCTATCTAGAATTATCCAAGAATGGTGGTACGTAATGTTAATGATGCCTGATGAAACTCACGTGACCTGACGAAACATAATAGTTTCGTCACTTCGTCAGTGACGAAACTTATGGTTTCGTCAAGCAACTATATTCACTGTACGGGAATGTAGTAATCGTTAACCGGAAATGTAGTCATAAATCTGTAGTCATGATCTACTAATTATGAAGTAACGGGGACAATGATTGATTAACCATAGCTACCGCAACAAAAATGCGCGGCAGATCTTAGATTTTGATTGGCTAACAACCGAGGATCTTCAAAATTTTGGCCCGCATTATATAATTGTTTACTAATTTCCGGCCGGAGTTAACTTTTTAACTTTTTTTCATTACAAAATAGAAATTTTTAAAAAAATAAAACCGCATTCTGATAAAATTGACCCAGGAACAATTTCACTTAATGGGTGGCTGCAAATCATTAGTAAAATTATGAGTAATCCCGGCCCAATTTTTGATCTTCGCTCTTAGCCAATCAAATCAAGGATCTACCGCGCCATATGGGCGGATTTGTTTCAGTATATCACAAAATTCGATTTTGTCACAAATGATGATCAAAACATAACGTTAACCAATCAAAAAAATTTGATT
>CAJVPY010003111.1:0-14683 GCA_910591965.1 Dentiscutata erythropus | reverse complement strand
CTATACCATCTCTGTAGCAGGATCCAAGGTTATATTGTCCATTCGAATTACCACCTTCAGCAGATTTCAAATACCACCCAAATGCCTTTTTTTCATCCTTATCTGTGCCAATGCTATTTGCGTAATAGGATCCAAGATTATTTTGTCCATCCGAATTGCCACCTTCAGCAGATTTCAAATACCACTCAAATGCCTTTTTTTCATCCTTATCTGTACCTATGCCATTTATGTAACAAGATCCAAGGTTATATTGTCCATCCGAGTTGCCACCATTAGCAGATTTCAAATACCACCCAAATGCCTTTTTTCATCCTTATTTGTGCCTATACCATTTCTGTAGCAATTACCAACTTTAAGTTGTCCATTCAAATCGCCACCTTCGGCAGATTTCAAATACCATTCAAATGCCTTTGTTTCATCCCTGCCTATGCCTATGCCTTCATCATAACAAATTCCAACTTTAAATTGCCTTTTCGAATTGCCATCCTCAGCAGATTTCAAAAGCCACTCAAATGCCTCTTTTTTACCAGGCATTAAATACCAATAAAATGCCTTTGCTTCATCCCTGGCTGTGCCTATTCCTTCTTCATAGCAGGTTCCAACTTTAAATTGTCCATTAGTATTGCCACTTTTAGCAGATTTTAGATACCACTCAAATGCCTTTTTTTTGTTCTCTGATGTGCCTATACTTTCTTCATAGCAGGATCCAACTTTAAATTGTCCATTCGAATTGCCACCTTCAGCAGATTTCAAATACCATTCGAATGCCTTTTTTTCATCCTTGGCTGTGCCTATGCCATTTATGTAACAAGTTCCAAGGCTACATTGCCCATCTGAATTGCCACCGTTAGCAGATTTCAAATACCACTCAAATGCCCTTTTTTCGTCCTTAACTATGCCTATGTCATTTTCATAACAAAATCCAAGACTATTTTGCCCTTTTGAATTTCCACCCTCAGCAGATTTCAAATACCATTCAAACGCCTTTCTTTCATCTTTATATGTACCTGTGCCATATTGATAACACCATCCGAGATTATATTGCCCATTTGAATTGCCACCTTTAGCAGATATAAAATAACTTTCAAACACCTCTCTAACATCGGTGTAATTTGAATCGCAAATATTTAAACCCCTTTGCTTAGCCAACGCGATCGCCTTCTCATTTTTATTCAACGCTGCAAGTTTTAAATATCTTATACCAGTCGCTACATCCTTCTTTTCTTTTAACTTTCCGTTCATGTAAATATCAGATAAATTAAACATTGCAACCGGATTTCCATTCTCTGCTGCTAATCTCAAGTAATGCATGAATTCTTCGTATACTTCACTCGCTTTGAGCTGCTTTAATTCTTTTAATGCGAATGAATAACGTAGTTGTGCTTCTGCGATACCATCATCTACCGCCGTTTTAAAAAGATTAAGTGCTTTATTTCGATCCTCCATAGTTTGATCCGGTGTTCTTTTTGTATCTGTATAATACCCTTCCCATAAATAATATCCTTGCCAAAAAATTGCTTTTGAATGTCCTTTAGCTGAATTTGCTACAAAACATTTCCAAGCCGTTTTCCTTTTTGCTGGATCTCTTGTTACATGAAGGTCAATTCCTTGATCAGCTTCTAGAATTTTCTCGATTTCATTGGTTTTTTTAATTTCGTCTTCTTCACCATAAAGATCTTCGTCATCTGACATTACCGATTCTTCCGATATTCCTTCATCCAATTTCAAGACTTTATCTGGCAAAAGGTCAGGCATTTATCCAGAAGGAACATACTTTTTTTGCATATTTGAAAGCATTACATAAAGTTTACTTATAGAAATCCTTTCGTCCGGATCATGCGCCCATGCTTTAAAAGAAAAAAAAACTTTTGTTATGTGCTTTATTCATTATCACAATAAAACATATTAATTTTATTATTAATATTTATTTTACCCATTTTTATAATTTTTATAAATTCAAAATAAATCTCTTTATCTTCTTTGCTTCCAGAGTAAACCGGAATTCTTTCCCTACCAGCTTTCGTAACGTGATTTGTAATATATCCCGTATCTTTACAATGGTAAGGAACCCTTTCAAAACATAGTTCCCATAACATCATTCCAAAACTGCATAAAATCAATAATAGTAATTTATACAAAAATTACAGGAATTAAAGAATATGTCTGTATATTATGTACCTGAAAATTTCACATTGTTGTGTATATTCTTGTCTCCTGGCATTTAAGCACATATACTCATACATTTTTTCTGGTGCTAACCAGTGAACAAAATTTAAAATACCGTCGTTAAAAATTGTTTCCGAATGATTAAGGACTTTTTCAAAGTGAAAATTGGCTAGCTTCGGTTCCAAACGACTTGTCATCTATCAAAGTGATAATGTTGCATTAGACAAATAATTAATAATATCAATGAATTATTAAATTTACAGCTGTTAAATTTATTACTTTAATATTATCACATCTAATATCCTGATGAAAGATATCAATTGCATTTAAAAATGTGATGTCACGACAAACATCAATGGCTATTTGTATTTTTGTTTTCCAAGGTATATCATAATTTTCATAAACATTTTTTAGATTTCCCATGTCGGCCCATTCGAAAACCAACGCATTACCGTATAAGCGCCCAGGGGCGTTAATTCGAAAATCAGATATCCCTAAAATTGTATATGTGGCTTCAAATTAACGCCCATAATTAACGCGCATCCCTATAAAAAATATAAAAATATAAAGGAGTAAAAGGTGCTTCGGAACTGGGTTGAATTAAGTAAATCTATTTTTTACTTTAACAAAAGTCGTTCTTCAGATCGAGACGATTCTAACGGTAGTAAATTATCAAAAAACGGACCAATAGTTCGCCTGCAATGCCTCTTTAAAATTTCGCAACGTTTGTTTATCTTTGTTTGCAAATGTAAACAAACGTTGCGAAAATTTGAAGAGACATTGTGGGCGAAGCACTGGACCGTTTGTGATGTTTATACCACCATTGGAATCGTCTTGACCTGAAGAACAACTTTTGCTAAAGCCAAGAAATAGGTTTAATTAATATCAAATCCAGTTCCGGATCACTTTTTTATTCTTATTATAAATAAATACTATTTATAGTTAGGGCGCGAATTTAATTCTTGTTTCGAAATAACGCGCATGCGCGTACTCGAAATAACGCGCAGGTCAATTAATTAACGCGCAGGTGGGCGTTATTTCGCGCTTGTACGGTATATTCTCTCAATGTTGAGGAATCTTTTAATGTTGAAACTCCAAAGAATTTAAAAATATTTGGACATTCATTCAATTTTCCTAAAATTGCTAACAATCCTTGTGTTTGAAATCCAATTTTATTACACGATACTATAGCATTTTTATATAACTTTTTTACAACCATAATATTGCTTGAATTTTCTACTGTTTTTAATAGTTTTTCTTCGTTTTCAATATCTGTTAGGTGCTTTGGATCTATCCTTGGTGCCGAAATCTGTATTGGATGACTTAATTGAGTTTTGATAATTGATACCTCCTGGTGAAGAATTTTTAAGGATTCTTGAACGATTTCGGATTCTCCTTGAAACTGGTTTAAAAACTAGTTCATAATATTTATGAGGTTAAATTAGTTAAACTATATTCATATATCCATATATTCACAAAATTGATTAACAAAACAAACAACGTAAATACCTCACTCATTTCTGCCAGATCTGATTCCAAACCTTTCTGATCATATCTTCTTTGTTCGTCTTGAGCAATTACGAATACAAAATGTAAATCTTCCATACACTTATCATAAACACTAGTCAATTCCAAAAATTTATCTTCAATACTAGTAGTATTAAGGTATTTGTCAATCCCTCGAATTTGTGTCACTTCTCCCGCAAAATTCTAAAATTATTTTAAGTTTCACGAAATTATTATAATATGATTGATTAAGAAAATTTTTTTCATTCTCTTGTTTTCTTCTTTGCAGAGTATTCATGGCTGTTTCTGCTGATTTTGCTCGATCAAGTAATGAATTACATATTTTTTTATTAAATTGCGCTTTCTTATATATTTCTATAATCTCTTTGATGAGAAATGATATTGTAATGATAATTGGAATAAAAGGTTTAATGGTTTCTCTATAACCACCAACTTTTGAAATTTTCTCTGTCGAATCTATCATAGTATTCAAATCATCTGTCATTTTCTACCATTTTATGCTTATATGTCGAATATAACTGTGAACTATATTTAAACCTACTTGGCGTAGGTTTTAACACACAACCAAGCCTCAATATAATAAGACTATTCAGTCTTTTTATTAAAAAAATTAATAAATTTCAGTTTATATAAAAGTAAATTTATTAAAATTATTATTACTTTTTTTTTTTTTTTTTGAGATTAAGCCCAGTTCATAAAAGAAATTCTTCGTTACATCGGAGTTCTTTTTGTTTCGTCTGTACACATATCGATACAGTATATTATGTAATTTACTATCGTTATGGATCATAATGTACAACCTTCTGCTTTAATACTGTTACAATAAAACTTTAAATAAGATCGTCAATCGAGGTGGTACAGCGAGAATCTGATTTTTTACAAGAGGGATCCGGATCGAAATGCGTCGGGATACGGCCGGCCAGGAAGATCCTTTTAAATTTAAAGGGTTTTTTGAAACTTAATCGACAAATATTTACTTATGATAATTCAGTGATCTCTTAATTTTAATTCTACAAACACGTATAATTAAAAGAAAAAAGTTTCATCAAATCAAAACTTCAATTCCTTTTAATTTTGCTTTAAAGCTTCAGTCAAACACTTCTTTGGTAGTTGGGTCATTCAGTAAAGTTAGTGGATACAAAATTAAAACAGCGCCTTGCATTGCAAGATCATTGACACATTTACAATTTCCAAGTCAGAAATAAAAATATAGTTGTGTTAGTTTGTGCCTGTAAGTGTTACGGTGGTGGTGGAATAAAAATGACTCTTTTCCAATATTAATTGAAGATTTGGTCTTTATTTTTATCCAATATCTCTCTAGCATCATTAATAACATGTGGTCCAGCGAATAAATATGAAATAATTCCATATCATTTCTCTTTTATAAAGTTTTATGTGTTTAAATTGTCTATCCGCTTCTTCTAACAAATAAATAAAACCAAATATCTAAATCACTTGTCCGTGGTGTTCTTGCATTTTGTTGCTGAATATTTGCATTGTGTTCCGTTTTTAATATTTTAAGCTGTTGATCCAATTTTCCGAAATGTTATAGTAGCCGTTGAATGAAGTAACTAGAAATTTAGCTCCATTGGAATTATTGCTTTAACAACAGATAAGTTAAAAAAATTCAGGCCAAGACTAATAGTATTAAAGAGTGCATGAGCATGACCATCCATTCAGCTCTCACCATATGACCAATAGAAATATTATTAGGTTTAAAGGAATTTAAAAAACATTTATTAAAAATTTCATCTGATAAACTTTATTTTTTTTTATTTTTTTTTATTTTTTAAACGTGCAGTTTTCATTGTTTTGATCGATTTTAAGAGCTTCTATATTATGTAGAGTATTATCGAGAGAGTTTGAAGGTTTCAACTTAATTGATGTTGTAAAGCCATTTAACCCCTTTAAATACATTTT
This sequence comes from Dentiscutata erythropus, assembly GCA_910591965.1. NCBI lineage: Eukaryota > Fungi > Glomeromycota > Glomeromycetes > Diversisporales > Gigasporaceae > Dentiscutata > Dentiscutata erythropus. The sequence goes on along the minus strand of CAJVPY010003111.1, from coordinate 9,070 downwards.
TATAATTCGGAATGCAACTCTACTTGAATAGCTTTTTGATGAAAGGTACAAAACTCGAGTAAACCACATAATTTTTATAGAATGTTTTAGTTACGTACAGTATAATACTTTACATGATTGATCTGACGGAAATAACCGTGACTCTGAGCTATGATAATCAAAAACTTACAATCTCTCATAGTTTCTTAGTCTAATTTCAGAATTTATTAGACAATCCTATGAAAAATATTCGATTTAAATGGTCTAAATATATTATCCCGGCTCTTATTTATACTTCTATACTATTATTCTCGATTATTGTCCAGATTTCTGATTCGGGCCGATCCAGAAATTTATAATATATCTTTTTTGATTTTTATTTTTTGATAATGGTATACCAAATTTTAAACTATTAAAATTACTACCAAGGAGTAAAGGTCGCTGGCTAAAAAAAAAAGAGACAAAAGAGGTTTTGTGATTTGTCTAAGCAGTCAGTCATTATCCGATCATCTGATCTGGGATTGATTTTTGGTTATTACTACTTCGAAACAATAACTATACTATTATTGCTAATAAATAATTTCAGAAACTCGAAAAATATAAACTAGTAAATAGTATTAGTGATCAAATTCGCATCATATACTTTAAAGCTTGGCCTATTTAAAATTTTCTATACGAGTATAATATATTTGGTTATTGTAAAATTACGATTTTATTTAAATAATGAAATACCACTCTTTCATAATTTTTTATTGTAACAATGGACTCTTCCTTTTTTGCAGACATAGCGGATGATTATAAAAAACTATTTGAAACTAAAGAAAGTTGCGATGTTATTATCTTTTCTGGTCAAGAACCAAATGTTAAAAAAATTTGTGCCCACTCTTTAGTGCTTCGCACTCGATCTGCCTATTTTCGTGGTGTATTTTCTTCAAATTGGGCGGAAAAGACAAAGGATGGCACCTTTATTTTAAATAAGCCTAATATTAGTGGGCTAGTATTTGAAATTATTCTTAAGTGAGTAATGCTAAAATAGTTAAAATGTTTAAAAAAACAATAATATCCAAGCTTATAATTTTTAAATATTTGTAGGTTTCTATATTGCGGAGTTGTTGATCTTCAAGCACAGGAGGGTTCGATTGTCCTAGATCTCCTAATTGCCACCGATGAACTCGGTATTCAAAAGCTAATGGACCATGTTCAAAAATTTTTAATTAAACGTCGTTATGATTTCTTGAAAAAAGATTCAGTTAAAATGCTTCATATCGTTACTCGTCATGAAGCATTCAGCGAACTCAAAAAGATTTCTTTGGAGACTATTTGTGAAAATCCTTACTTATTATTTGATTCAGACAAGTTTTTTTCATTAGAAGAAGACGTTTTAATAATAATTCTTAAATGTGGTGATCTTGATATGGATGAAGGTGTTATCTGGGATCGGTTAATCAAGTGGGGAATCGCTCAACACCCAAAATTTAAGAGCGATGTGAAGAAATTCACTAATGAAGATTTTGAGACATTAAGAAAGACATTACGTGAATTGCTTCAATTTGTAAGATTTCACCAAATCGATAAAGAAAAATTTATCACAAAAGTTTGGCCATTCAGGCGCCTTCTTCCCGAAAACCTGACTGAAGACGTGCTACGTTGCCATTTGGTTTCTAGTGCAGTACCACTATATAATGTATTCCCAGCCAGAAGTTTTTCTAAAATTGATTCGGTTATAATTAATAAAGAAATTCTTCGACTATTTACAGAATGGATTGATAAAAAATCTAAGAAATTCATATACGAATTTAATATTCTTTTTCGAAGTAGCAGAGATGGTTTTTTATCATATACATTTCATCAAAAGTGCGACAATAAAGGGGCTACAATTGTTGTGGGAAAAATTTCAAATACAAATCAACTGGTTGGTGGTTATAATCCACTTGATTGGAATGGAAATGTTGGATGGAAACAAACAACAGATAGCTTTTTGTTTTCAATTAATGATCTTAATAATCTCAAAAGTGCAACATTAGGACGCGTTAACAATAATAATAATTATGCAATCTATTGCAATAATAATCACGGTCCAACTTTCGGAAGTGGAAATGATTTACATGTGCCAAATAACAATAGTAATTGGTCATTTAATGTAAGTTCTTATTCTAGCATCAACCTCTCAGGATCAGTTACGATTTCAGATTATGAAGTATTTCAAGTAAAAAAAAAATAGTTTCGTTCAAAAGTGTAATCTCTGCATTCTATTAGCAGATAATAATTTTTTCTTTCATTCCATATTTCTTATTAGCTATTATGAAATTTCTCGTATAATAAATATGAACATTATGATACTATTGATGCAGAAATTTATAACATATAGTTTTAATTCTGAAACACAATCCTTTGTACAATTACAGGCTTTAAAATTGCATGTAGCCTCATATAGGTGACACGAAAAATGATCATAATTTTTAGTTTAGAGCTTAAGAAATTTTGAGCAAATTTAAGTAATTTTTCTAAATAGTCATTAATTATAATTTGTACTAAAATGTATAGAATAATATGGTTTAGGATGCGAATATCGAATATCAGTGTTAATACAGTCAGACCTCTCTAAATGCACGTCGTCGGGACCAGCTCTAGCAAGTGCATTCAGAGAGATATTGCATTTAGGGAGGTAAAAATCTATAGATTTAATATTGGCTGGGCCCAAAAGAAGACGTGCATTTAGAGAGGTGTTGCATTTAGGAGTAGCATTTAGGGGGGTCTGACTGTAGATGCATTATACTTCAAAAAGATGGCTAGTTTCAACTATAGATACTCAAATAGTAATTGAGTGCATAGTAACTAACAAATTCTCTACTGTGAAAAAAACTGCTTATACGAGTATAGTATTAATATATATTTGATTTAATAAACATCTTTGTTTAATACTGTATAATTATTATTTAATACTTTCAAATTTATAAGTAGCCTGTCTACTTTATAAAATATAATAATAACAAAATTTTGTAATAAATAAAATTTCAATATTATAAATAATACTTTATTATTAAAATTTATTTTTATCTAAACTTGAATTAGCTTTAATATATTTAAAACAACTATATTTAAACTTTTTAAATTTTCAATAGGATTGTAAATTTATTACATTCAAGGAAGAGATAGAAAGTTTGATTTAATTTGTTTTCGTATCATCAAATTTAAACAAACCAAATTAAACCAAATCAAATTTCTCTACCGATTATTTAATATATTTAAAACAGTCATTATTAAAATTGTACTTTAAATCTTATTTAAATATGCTATTTTTACTCAAAACTTAATAATAGATATCTCGATAACAATCAATCCAAATCGGCTCAAACTTTTACTATATATTGTGAATATATTTTCTATTATATATAAAATTTTAGCTAATTTAGTCTCATAGTTTCCGAATAATTGTTTGTACATGATAGTAAATGTTTTTAAAAAAATTGATTAACGTATACAAGCGATTACTCAAGTAATACCAGACCAAATCGACTGAAAATTTTATATATAATAAATTAATATCAATACTATATATGGTAAAAATTTGAGCCGATTTGGATTAATAATTATTGAAATATCTATTGTCACATTTTGAATAAAAATAACATATTTATAATTTTTAATAATCAATTATTATAAAATTTTTGCTATTTTTACTCAAAATTTGACAATAGTGATTTTTATTATAGATAAGGATGATATTCTTCTATTATATATACAAATTTCAACTGATTTAATTTGGTGGTTCTCTAATAATTGTTTGTATACGATAATCGATTTTTTTAAAAAAACTGACTATAGTATACAAGCAATTACTCGAGAACTACCAGACCAAATCGGCTGAAATTTTTATATATAATAAAATAATATCAATACTATATATGATAAAACTTTGAGCTGATTTTAATCAATAGTTATCAAGTTATATATCATATAATAATAACATATTTGTTTAATAATCAATTATTATAAACTTTTTGCTATTTTTACTCAGACTTTGATAATAGATATCTTGATAACTATTAATCCAAATCTGTTCTTCTATTATATATAGAAATGTCAGCTGATTTAGCCTTATAGATTATGAGTAATTGCTTGTATACGATAGTTAATTTTTTTAAAAAAAATTGACTATTGTATACAAACAATTATTAAGACTACATGTTTAAATCAGCTGAAATCTCTATATATAATAGAAGAAATTCGGTACTATTTATAGTAAAAATTTGAGCAGCTTTGGATCATTGCTATTGAGATATCTATCATCAAAATTTGAGTAAAAATAGCAAATTGTATTTTATTTAATAGGCATTTTAGATTCTATAATTTATAATAAAAATATAATTTTACCTTTTTAAAATCACATTATTTTAATTATTATTAATTCTATTTAATCACCTCTCTATATAATCACCAAAAAGTGCTAGGTAAATTGGGTGATTATATGGGAGCATGACTGTAATTTACAATATATATTTTTTAGTAAAATATTATGAATTGATTTTAATTAATTGATGGTTATATAACATCTTGATCTCTAACAAATTATAATTACAATGAGAAGACTGCTTAAAAACAGCTATAATATAGTGAATAAGTAAATATAATGGTTGATAGATAAATATTGAAATAAATAATTGTAATAATGCAAATAAGTAAATATTATAAAGGAAGCTTGTGAATACATTAATTGATAGTAAGTAGTAGGTAAGAGAATGTATTTGATAAATAAGCAAAAATAAATAAGTTAACAAATAAAGAAATAATAAAATATATAAAGCATTTAAACAAATAATAATAAGCATTAATTAATTTATTATACTATTTAATTAATTACATTTGTTTTTTTTTGTACTATAATTTATTAATTACATTTGTTAACATTATTCTTTATTCATCACAATCTATTAAATTATAGTTTCTTAGATGAAAAAATTTTTTGATAGAATAGTCGGTTAGGTTAACCAGCCTAAGTAATTTTGGTAACCTGAACAACCCAGGGGTTTGGCATTGGCTTATATCACTAAGTGTAATTTTTTAATCTAAACTAAAACTAGAGTTATTATCCGGGTTGAGTGATCTGTACAAGTTGGGTTACTCAACCTGATGGATTATGAGTTAAAAATTGCAATACCCGAGGTCAGACAGGTTAGAATTCAAAATATGTAAAAATCTACTAAAATTCTATATTATACAATTTATTAATATTATCCCAGAGTACTATGTATACACCGGTGGAAAAAATCCTACATATTCGTCATACTTTATTAATAAATTCACATGATTAACAGGCCAAAACTTAATTGAATTTTGTATTTTTATTACAATTATAAAAAGCAATAAAAAATCTTATATTTTATTATATTTGATATCAATTTACATTACAATTTTGCATTATATAATTTTAAAATATTAAAAATAATAATGGAAATGGTAATAAATTTCCTTATCATTATAATTTGCATTGCCATTATTGTAGTTGATAATGTCTTGATAACTCAGAGGAGTGTAAGAATAAAAGCAATTAGTTATATTATTCAAAGGTGTGGAAGATCTTGAATGTAAAGGCTGAGGGATACATGAAGATTGCTGAATATTAAATGTTGATAGTTGTTGGATATTGGAGGGCTTTAAAGTGTGATGATTTATCAAATAGAGTTAATATGTGTGCTGGTGGCTTAAATAGTTTGAATAGTTTTGATTTGCACAATAGTTTTGATTTATGTATTTTTGAATTGTGTGATTGTTGACATGATTGCTCATGCGATTGCTTAGGCGATTGCTCATGCGATTGCTTTGAGAATTGCTTATGTGATTGCTTATACAATTGCTTAGGCAATTGCTCATGCGATTGCTCATGCGATTGCTTATACAATTGCTTATACAATTGCTTATGTGATCATTGTGATTTTATTTGCTCATCCAATTCTACTTGTTTATACAATTGTTCATGCTCCTTTTCATATGATACTTCAAGCGATAGTTTATTTAATAGTTTATGTAATGATAAATTTAGATTTTGATTTAGAAACTCTAAAAAAAAAATCAATAAAATCTTTTACACAAAAAAAAAATTGTATTTTCAAAATTTAACAAAATACTTATACCATCATTGTAATCTTCCTCATAATTCAAATAATTCTTGCCAGGAAAATAGTCAAATTCTTTATAAGGGATATCATCAAAATCTAATAAAATCAACATTGATGTATTATGAAGTTTTTGATCATCATTGGGATTATTGTAGGCGCGAATTCCTTTGTAACTATGATGTCCAGAAAATTGCATATGTTCATCTTCAGGTACATCAATATCTTTGAGTCATTGAATAGCTGTACGACATAAAGAGTGGTTGCAAATTTTGCATCTATTATCAAGATTTATACCTGTAAGACTTGCAATCTTTGTTATCATCGTATTCAACTTATTAACTCCCATATGGCTAGCTTTAAACCAAATACCTTTTTTTTATCTAATATAAATATAATAAAATTAAAATCAAAATTAGCCAATAATCAAAAAAAAAAAAATTAACCCTTTTTCGATCATGTAGTCTCTAAAAAAAAAACTAGAAGCATTGTGAGGATGTAAAGATATCATATGCAAGATATCTCTAATAGGCTTAAAACAGTTATTCGCTTGATCAGAAGAAATTAGGATTTTTCGTGCTGAACTTTTACCATATTTATTATGCTTTAATGCCCCTCACTGATTGTTTTTTTCATAATTAAAGGTTAAATAAAGTCCACCATCATTACGATGAGAGATATTATTAAAAGCAATTCTTTCAGCATCACCACTACAGAGACCACAAAAAAGAGATAGCCAAAAAAACACATGTCGTGTCAAGGCTTTATTATCATCAGGTTGCATTGTCGTATGATCAAGTATATGAAAAATCTCCTCTGAAGTTAATGGCGATGCCTGTTCTGTTTCACCCAAACCTTCTCTTTGAAGTTTCTTCATCTTACCATCAAGGGTTTGTAAAGTTTTGCTAAAATGATAAGAATCCCACAGGTTACATGGCTTAATTACACTGTGCTCTTTCAAATAACAGGCTATAGAAGCATAACAGTTATGTATGCTTTCTGCTTTATATTCATTTCCATCTAATCACTTTAGCCAGGTAAGAAATCTGCATAGAAAATCATCTAAATCATTTAGTTTCTCAATGTTTCATAATTTGCAACTTCATGAAAACGTTCAACTGAGCGTAACCACTTTGCAGTACACTTATCAGTGTTCTCAACACGAGAGATTCTTTGTATTTCAAGAACCTCATCGTCAGTGGGTGCAGCATTAGTGTTTCTCATAGCTAACTAACAAGATACGATCTTGAATTTTGTAAACGTAAAAGAGATTGATCGATCTAATTTTATTTAAATACTTAACTTAAATAGGAAAGTGTGACGAATGACGTAGGCACCACCGGTGTATACGTCGTACCCATGGGATAAGCTAGTTATTTAATGAATATCTGTGGGCACAGGGTATTTCATAGAATAATAGTAAACCACGTGGCCTTCGGTCACGTGATTTACTATTATTCTATTCTATGAAATACCCCGTGTCCATTAAATAACAAGTAATAACTTAATGGGTGGAAGGCATTATAATTTACTAAATAGTAAAGCTCTTCCCCAGTTCATCTGACCTGTGTGGGTCAGCTTCTTAGGGGTCATATATTTTCTGAAGTAGTATAAACTTTACCAACCACCCAAACGCTAACTATCTCTAATTATAAAACTCAAAAAATCACGTGGGTACATGGCTTTATTCATCCTTTCAAAATAAACAGTACAACATATACCACATTATATAATCAAATACAGCAAGGATAGCATGCCAAAATTATAATTCGTTAATATAAATGTATCAAAGTAATTTCAAGCCTTTAGAAATATAATATCCTATGTATGTTACTCTTGCATCCGGCGTATGTTTTAGAATTTGGCCTGATGCAAACCAAATATTAAAATAACGCACCCAGATGCCATTTCTCTTGTAAATCTGGGTCTATATTGAGATTTACTGAAATCATGAGAGTGAAATTCATAAATCTTAAGATTCATGAGATATTCAACTTTAAAAAAAGCGTAGAGTCAAATATGTGGCCTGTCAAAATAAACAAGTGAAAACAAAGATACTGATAATTGTATAAAGAATTTCAACTTATAACTACAGTATAAGAGAATGTTAACCATTTAGCATCGTCTGCAATCAATACCTTGTCTTCCTAGTTCTAAGAAACACCCTCTCGATTTTTGGAAGAAAGTTAAACATACATAACCATTTAAAAACAAATTTTCAGGATATATTCATTATGGCGCGTTTGTAATATACCCAAAATTTTAAAATTTTGACCACCGATTGCGAGTCACTTCACATATATGTAATGTTATTATTCTGATCCTATGGTATACAATATAGATAATTTTTAAATTTTTTATTATTCATCAATGTTACTGAAGTTATACAGTACGTATGTTCGTACATATAGACTTATTTAACGATAATTTTAAAATGGGTTATCTGAATTGTACAGAAATTTAAAATATGGAAGACGTATGTTTAATATAGATCGGAGAGTCAATTATTTTTTTCTAGGGATTAACAATAATAAATTTGGACCTCAAATTTGGGAATTAACTGCATTATTAATGTTCAATGTTAGTAATATTTTACATAATGGAGACGCTAATAAAAGTATATAGTCTTACGTTTTAAATCTAGAACTTTCTTTAAAAAAAGAAAGAAAGAAAAATAAATGATAGCAATTCAAAAGGTGACCTTTGATATTATAAATTTGTATTAATTTTGCAATAAAAATTTGTCGTGGACTATGGCGGGACTCCAAATGTTATATAGAATTGGCAATACAATGGATGGGTTCAAATTCACAAAAATGGCATCATTTTTATGAAAAATGAGAAAAACTTATACGGTAGCTCAGATAATACAGATGAAATTAAAAAGCGATTCTTAGATACTGATGAAATAGTTAAGTAGTTAATAACTATATTATCAAAACACTAATTTTTTATGCAGTAAAGTGGTTAATACTGTA
>CAJVPY010003110.1:0-14683 GCA_910591965.1 Dentiscutata erythropus | reverse complement strand
TTGTAAAATAGTTTTTTTATATGTTGCACACCGGGTGAAAAGTCAGTCGTGTAACATCGACGGTCGCTCCTGTACTAGTGAGTACAGTAATTTAAAATCAGCTATTTAATTAGCCACGACGATGAGTGTTTCTAGTTAAAAAAATTTATTTATTTATTTATTTATTTATTTTTGAAATTACGTTTCATTAATGAAGTTTAGTATAAAGAAGATAGATAAGAGCTTCGTCATTTTATTTGGTTTAACTTTATTTGTATAACAAATTTTTGATCATATTTTAAAAAATAAATGTTCCAGAAATTAATCACCTTGGTCGTCTACATAAAATAGCTTCAAAGTGTGTAGCCATATTTCATTAATACTGTAATAAATAAACAGGATTACTTTATTAGGGAAAAATGAAATAAGAATCATACTTGAAGAAAAGCATGCGCACATTTTGTCGTGAGCTCTTTAATCTTGGTTATGTCACAGCTTTTATCCGAGAAAGCCGTTATGATTGAGAGACTTGGCTAACGTGAGGTCAAATTAGCTCAGGGTTACGGAACTAATGATAGCAGGTTATTAAGAATGTATTTATTTATTTAATCATTTAGTCGGAACAAAAGAATCTTATAATGTTCTTTATTAATATAAGCGTTGTATTTATACTTTTCAAAATCAAGAGACTCAAATCTAGGGTTTCAGACCCGTCTCAGACCACGATCTGTGGTCCCAAACCCAGATCTATGGTCTCAAACCCAAGCACAGCCATTCCATACAATAATACTAACAAATATAGTAAGGAATACTAATACAATAGAAAAAATATTACAAAGAATTCGAACACAAAATTTTTTAACAACTTCCAAACGCTTATGCTATAGCCAGAGTGTCTTTTTGATGTAATACATATTTGAGGAATAGTGGATCGTCATTTGCAATACGGTCACCTTTATTAAGCATAGTGCGAAGTTTTTTTTTCGCTTTCTAATGAATTAGCAGATTTATTAACCGGCAAAATAAAACAATCCTTTGAAAAAGTTATATACAATAATTGGATCCCGTTTTACGAAGACTTAAAAAGCAAAAAATTATGCCTTTTCTCATTATACTGTTTGATATAACGAATTTTAACACAAATTTTTGTAGAACATAAAAATTTTAATTTACGGACTTGGGTACGTATGTACGTAACCATTTCCGGTTTGTTTTTACACATCTAATCAGGGACTGTGATTATTTTGTTTTTGTCCAATCAAAATTTAAAATTTGAAATTATTTCAGATTTGATTGGCTATAATAATTCCATTTATTCCATTTTTATTCTTAATCGAAGTAATTACCGTCCCTGCATCTATTATGGCAACAAAACTCTTCGAAAGACTTTCAAATAATTACCTTGAACTTCTTGATGATAAAGAAGATTTTAATGTTATTATAAGTACGAATGAATCTTCAAAGATATTTCAAGCTCATTCAAATATTTTGAGATATAGGTCTTTGTATTTTCGTAATGAATTAGCAAAAACTAGTAAAGACAATAATAATCTTAAAAAGATTAATTTAAACCATATTTCTACCCAACAATTCGAAATTATTATTAAGTAAGTTATATAATATATATTTTTTATACTGTTCTTTGTAATTTGCTATAGAGAAATTAATTCTTGATTAATTCAATAAAGATATATTTATGGAGGTGTAATTTTAATAGAAAACAAAGATGGGTCATTTATTTTTGAGCTCATGAGTGTTGCTTGCGAGCTTCTTCTTGAAGAATTGGTTAAATACTTTGAAACTCATTTAATTGAAATGAAGTCTAGTTGGCTTCGTCTTCATTTCGCACATGTTTATAAAACAAGCTTTCAAAATAATCAACTTCAAGAATTACAAAAATGGTGCAATGATATTGTGGCCAAGTATCCAGATAAACTTTTTGAGTCAGAAGATTTCACCTCGCTTCCTGAAAATGCATTAATCTCAATTATCGAAAGAGATGATTTACAAATGGAAGAAAGTAAAATTTGGAATTATGTCATTGAATGGAGAATTGCTCAAAACCCTGACTTACCATCGGATCCTACGAGCTTGACTAGTGAAAATTTTCTTGCTTTAAAAACTACTTTAAAAAATTGGTTGCCTCTCATTCGCTATTTTCAAATGTCTAATGATGATATTGTTGATATTGTATATCCATATCATCAAATTCTTGAAAAAAATCTCTGGGATGATGTATTTAAAAAAATTGCTACACCAAATCGGCAAATATCTTCAATAATTCTCCCACCTCGAAAGATTTTAACTTCTAAATTACCATCAAGAATAACTGAACCATTCTCAACTATTATAAGCGAAATACACGCAGCCGAAATTGCATCATGGGTTGATAAGAAAGCTGAAACGTATTCTGAAACAAACAATCCATATGAGTTTAAATTACTTATTCGTGGATCCAGAGATGGTTTTACCAAAGAATCATTTTGGAATTTATGTGATAAGCAAGAAAACACTGTTTTAATTATAAAGGTTAATGGTACTGATGAAATTTTTGGTGGGTATAATCCTGTGAAATGGAATAAAGAATTATGTAATTGGATAAATTGTAAAGATAGCTTTATTTTTTCATTGAAAAATGGTACTATTCAATCCTCTATTTTAAGTCGTGTAAAAAATCCACAGTATGCAATTTATTGCAATTCTGACCGTGGTCTACATATTGGTTATGGTGATGATCTTTATATGAAGGATAATTTTAATCAATTTAATAAACAATGTTGGTGTAACTATAATAATGTTAGTTCATATGAAAGAGCAATTAGAAATACAAATGAACAATATTACTTCTCAGCATCAGAATATGAAATATTCCAAATACAAAAAAAAGGTTAAATAGTTTTCTTATACATTGTCTTTTTTTGTTTTAATACTCTAAAATGTAAATTTAGAAATATTTTAAGATAAACTTGCGCAAGATTAATATTGTTTAAAGAATTTTAAGTTAGTGATATAAAAATAGAAAGGTTAATCAAATAAATAATATAAGCAAGCCAAAAAATTTCTCGCTTAAGATATTGCTTATCAACATTTACATTAAAATAACTATCTTTTCAGATATTATATTTAATGGTACTAATTTTGCTTGGCAAGTCTAATACTCAAAAGAATAAACGTTACAGCTATAAACAAAGATAAAATATTAAGTACATAGTTAAAAATAGCTAATATATCCCTTTAACGGATTTGCAGACTTGCAGATTTCTGATCAAAATTGCTTTTGATAGTACAAAAGTAATAATGTACCCCGACAGTAAGGTTGCGCCAAAACTTACTGATTTAGGAGTAGATAGCAACCCAAAGTTACTAGGCTTGCAAAAAATGCTTCTAGTTTGCCGAAATTTCAATTACTTTCGGCATATAAGCTATATTATGGTTAAAAGTCCCAAATTTTACATGTAAAAATTGAGATTGGGACTTATCTCATCCTCCATAAGTGCGCTCTCTATAAATTCTATAAATGTATGTCATTTGAAAGTACAGACAACTCTTTATAATAAACCTTTCTATGGCGAATTCTGGCTATAACGAACTAAAAAGTTTATATTAGTTCGGTATGATGAGAGTTATGATTTTTAAGAAAACAGTAATTTTATATAGCGAACATTTTCTATATCCAGAACCATCGATCGTTATACGTATAGAGTTGACTATACGATGCACCCAAAAAATGTGTACCGGGATAATGCGCCACGGCCAGATGGATTATATTAGTACAATCAATAAAGCAAAGCTACGGTAATACTGTATATAGATATTAAATTCCAATATTAAAAATTGTTTATAAATTGTTTTATACAGTAATATAATTCGCATCTTTGTTCTTTACTTTCTTTCGTTCTTTCATTTGTCATTTTTTCTATATTAATTCTTGTTCAAAGTCTTCAAACTATTTTATTTAAGAATTTTGTTAAAATAGAAAAATTAATAGCTTATCCATTAACAATGATAATATAACTTTTAAAATGGTTAATATTAACGAGAAACCTAGATATTTATTATATTAATTATTAAATTTTTGAGCTTTCATATCAACCTGGAATGAATTAAATTAACCTACACTTGTTTTGCTTCAATGAGTTTGTATTTACTAAGAAATAATTATCCTATGTATAGAATGGCGACATTACTATAGATGCTGGTGAAATTAATTTCACCAATTTCACCAATTCACCATCAATTTCACCAATAGTGGTGAAATTATTTCACCAACATCTATAGACATTACATAGCGATAGATCTTCAGAAATTTAATTCTTTATAAATAATATTTATAAGGAATATCTAGATCTGTATTATAATATAATCAGGGTTGGTCAAATCACTGGTCGACCAAAAATTCGTTGGTCAAACCGGTCTGGTCAAATTGGTCAAATGTCCTAGTCTATTAAATAATAAATTTAGTAAATATATATATAAATATATATATTATACAGTATATGTGTATGTATACTATATTTAAATATCCTTTGCCCAATTTGACCAATACTAAACCCTTTGACCAACTGGTCAAATTGGAACCCTGAATATAATATATATAGATCTACTAGATATTATAGGCGACTAGGAACTTGTGAACTTATTTTCTATATATTTTTTTATTGATATAGCAATGTCCTGATAGAGTAATAGTTTATTTATTAACATTTTAGCAAATTCTATTAGTTTTGAGTTTGACACCTATTGATTGAAATGGGACATATGTTTAGATTTTGGACATGAACCCAAATTAAGCAGAAATCTAAAATCCAAACTATGTAGTAATGTCATAATTCAGAAAATAATTTGGGTCACAACTCTACCGGACAGAGTAACTTTAGTCAATACCGCTTTTAACTATTTTCTATCAGCACCTTGCCTTTATTTTTCTTTTAACATGGTGAAATGACCCCAATCAACACGAGTTGTTACCGGGCGTGTCATCGTGACTGATTAGATCATTTTAAAAAATGTCACTTTAACGGAAGAGATAAATTTTTCCAGGCAAATTTGCCTGGAAAAGTCTCTCGTTAAAGGATAAATATAATTATCAAAAAATTTTAATTACAAATATATTAAAGATCTTTTAAGTATACCAGTTTTGTAATATAAGAATTATCAACAACCAATAAGATGGACTTTTAACGCTTTTAACGATGTAAAAAGTATTCTATCATAAGCACCTACAAAATAACCAAAATTGTCGATGGTCTCGAGCAAAAAATTTGATAGTAATTTGATTGGTGGATCATGAAATTTTAGATAGTAGTGCTTATTGACGATAAAGTAAACCTTTTATTATACCTACTATTTATTAATTTGTCTTTTCTTTTTTTTTTATATAAGAGAGGTTTTCCTCTATTCCTTTATTTCGAATTATTTAATAAGATACAAAAGTACAAATTTGTTACAATTCAAGAAAGGGAGTAAAGGTTAGGGCTGAGATTTGCCCTCAACCTATTCTTAGCTAAAAACCTCTAGATTATGGAGTTAGTAAGAGGGATCTAATGTTATATTGTACAAAATTGTTTAGCCATATTAGATATTGTTTGTTAATTTGCTGGGGGAAAGTGGATTTAGTTTGAGGGATTAGTAAAGTAAAGGAGTTGGGAATGTTTTGTTGTGGATTCATCCTGTTAGGTTTCCATATGTGTTTGTATATTCCTTTTGTGATTTTATGATAGATAATAGGGAGCAGTGTTGTATTTTGTCGACAATTAGCTAAGTTTTCGGGACTTATAACACCAAGTGGGACTTCCTGTTGAATATGGATTACAAGGAAGCTTTGGATAAAGGCGTGAGGTTAAATTTCATTCTTTTTGAATGTTTTAGTTATGGCTTTGTTTATTATATTGTGCAAAGTTGTTGATTGTATGGGCGGTAATTTGTCTTTTTTTAAAATTTACAACTCTAAAAAACGCGAAAAACTTTAGCCACAATTTGATTGGCTGTTTGTCACATGTCAGTTTGTATGAAATTTCAAAATTATTGGCCACAAAAAAAATACTGTATAAACCATGTGCGGAAACTAAGGAAATTAGCGATAAAATGCAAGCATCTAACTTATATTAAAAAACAATGAAACTTATACTTCGCAAACTTCCATACAAATATGTTCTCTTCATTCCTTTAATCCTTTGCTTATTATATTTTATGCCATTTGTATATAGATATCATGGATACCATGATTGGTTAATCGGTGACCATTTAACTACACCAATAGCTCAAAGCACTTCAAAATGTCGAGGGGAAGGCCGCGCGACTGTCTGCGAATTCACTAATCTCTGTGTTGACAGCAAACATGGTATAGTCTGAAGAATTTTAATTACTATTAATGCATTATACCATTATTCATACGCTGACGATAACGAACGAGTATTTCAGGAGCCTATATAGTAAATCAAGAAGACATATCAGTCATGGCTAATGTTATGAATTCAGATGAAATTTCTGATATTTTTTGGAAACCTGCTGTACGATCCAGTTATCCAGAAAAAGTTCAATATATAAATGACACTGTATTTATATATGGTCTATATGCTCCTTATCATTTCTCGCATTGGATGTTCAATGGATTGTTGCCATTGTATAGGTGAGTTAATGAAAAGGTGAATAACGTTTGTCTAATTAAAAAAGTATCTCCACTTACCAATAGAGCTAATAATCAAGATAATATTAATAATAATAACTTTTGTTCAAATTTCGTAGCATGATGCGTACATACAATGCCACTCGAAATGCATGGCTCATGCGTGTTTGTACAGCGGATTATCAACCAAGTCTAGCGATACCCCAGGATATCTCATTCCTCACCGATGGGAAAGAAATAGTATTTAATTATGATGATATGTTGACAGAAATGCAAGTAATGCCACCTACTGTACCTATTTGCTTTGCAAATGCCGTTGTTGGTATGTTATTTTGCTTCTGAAAAATATATGATCTATATAATAAATATTCGTTTTTACCTAGCATACAATCTTTATTTTCATAGGTGCTGGAAATCTTTGTAGCCTAATTTACTGTGAGAAAAATATTCCAGCAGAACATTACGAACAATTTCGGAATGACATTCTAAATTACTTCATACACAATGGCAAATGGGAAAATTATATGCAGAAAGAACAAGCTGACAAACGAGTATTGTCTTGTATCAATAACACAAAAATATATACTCCTGATAACGGCGATATAAATATTGAGAATAATGCAAATACACCTGTTATTGGCGTTCTACAGCGATATCGTAATCGGTACATATTGAATGCTGAAGAATTGATCAATGCATTAGTGAACCAAAAATACACTGTCAAGTTCTTTAATTTTGACATTGGCTGCTCCCTCCCGGCAACTGCAAAACTTTTAGAGGATGTAGATATCCTTATTACATCTCATGGCAACGGAATTGGTGATGCCATTTTCATGGCACCAAAAACGACTGTAATAAGTATTGACAGTCGGTTCTATTCCGAAGCATGGTTTACTTATGTTCACACTGCATCCGGGAGGCGATTCTACAATTTTCAATGTGAATCGAGTGACTGTCAAGTGGCAGATATTGAAATGGCAAAACAAGTGTTAGAACGAGAAGGTGTTGTTAACCTGACATACTATGAACTTCTGGAATTTGTTGGTCCAAAATATCCTGACCGACTTATAACCAAATATTTTGCTGGTAATGGCGAAGTTTATTATAGATATGCAAAGAATGCAACAAGACTCGTGGATGTGGATAAATTGGTTAGATTCGTAAAAGAGATCCTTGAGGAGGTACCTTTAGTGAATAATAAATCGTTTGTTGAACTTTGTGAAATTGGCAAGTGTTGTGGTCCATGGTGTGATGTGGCGATGGAGAGAAATGTATTCAAAAAAGGTAATGCCTGGGGTGGTGAAGAGCGGCAAACGGGTACTAGCGTGATTAATTGGAAAGCAGCCGCATAATATTATGCTGTTTATGACAAATAATAGACAATACGCATAAAGTAAAGTATGGCGTCGTAAATAGCTAATTACACTAATTATATATATTTGATAGATTTATTTTTATATAGATTTTTGAAATTTATTTGCAGTAATATTTACTACATGTAGTAATTATTACTAAACGTAATACAGTAAATAATAGTATTTACTAAATCAATTCTTTTATACTTGATTCTAATAATAATTAATTTTTGGTTGAAGGCAAAATGAAAATTACAGTGGCTAACACGAAAAGGCGTCAATTTTTAACTATAAACTTTCTAAACGTTTATAATTTTTTTTAAAAAAAATATACTAACAAAAAGTTCTTGTATATTCATAGTTTTTTGTTTAAGCTATCAAATATATAAAAAAAATTTTTAGTATCTTTATTTTTTTTTAAAAAAAAAAACATAAAATTTAAATTTTTTGGTTATTTATATTATACTTTAGCTAAAAATTGGTGTTTTTTTATATAATATTTTTTGTTTTAAATCAAAAAAAAATTTAACAAACCATTACAAATCACTTTTGGTTTATTTTCAAAAGCCAATTTGTGATTATTAAATTAATATTTTATAAGATTACTAAACATTTTTAATATTATGCAATTTAGCAAAAATTTTCAAAATTTAAAAAATAAAAAAAAAAACAATTTTTTGCAATTATTTTAGCAACTAGTAGTCTAATTTGATTGAACTTATTTTAAATAAAAGCTTTTAGTAAGATATATTTAATAAAAAAAGTTTAATTCTAATTACTAAATTCTAAAATATTCAAAAATTCTTTCTAATAATCACCTGTACCAAAATTTCTTATCAAAGAAAAATACAACTTTTGTTGAAGAGTCATGGCCTAGCATAGTGTTTTGTTTAGAGGTTAACACTTTTTTTTTTCAGAACTTCTCTATAAGTGATGTTTGGCACGCAAGCCAAGAGTATTGCTATACAAGATAACTAGCAGGTGATACTCTTGTATAAAAAATCTTGGTAAAGAAACAAAAGATAGTATTTTTTTTGTTGACAAAGCTCTTAGGCTATACTTCTATAAAGACACTAGAAAACAACAAAAGTTTTGGCTTTTCAACACACACTCTTTTAAAATTTTGAAAATATTTGCAACTATAAACCCTCTACTATATTTCTGCTAGATTTTGAGAAATTTTGGCTAAAAAGTAAGAAAACTAGTATATTCTCTTCAAAAAATCAGCAGTGTTTACTCTTTTCAAATTAGAACATGTCTACCAAAATGAAATCTTTCACAAGCTTATTTGAATTAATGCTTTATCAAATAAACAATAATAGTATAATAGAGATTGGAGGGATCATATATAGAAATTTTTTAATATTAAATATTTTTCTTTTATTTTCTATCTTTACAAAACATAGTATTAGATTAGATTTTTTTCTATATAATATTATATAATTTTTATAGCCTAGTATAGACAAAAATAATACTATTATAGTTATCTTCTTTGTAGCATTTTTCTTGTTTTTTTTTTTTTTTTTAATTTTTGTTTAGTTTAGAACTTTTTTTTTTTTTACTTTTTTTATTTCTTTAATTTCTTGTTGTTTTTTGGTAGAATTCTTTTACTTAGAAAGCTAAAAAAAGAAAGTTAAAAAAGAAGATAATTATAACAGGCTAGTAAATCAGGTTAGTGATTCAAGGTCATTTTATCTAAGATAGACTAAACCAAACTAGTGAGACTAAATCATCTTTGGTAGATTACATATAGATCTCAAATATTTAGATATTTTATAATAACTATATAAGTTATATTTTGTAATTTTTTGTTATTAAAACCACAATGTAAAATTTATATTCTTTGAAAGTATAATTTATTATTAATAAAGCATAGAATTGTAATATGATTGTTAAAAAAATAAAGTAAAAAATAAATTTTAAAATATTTAAAAAAGTAAATTTAATTTTTAACAAATTAGATTAAAATTAACTAAAATCTAGAGTTGTATATTAGAATTCTAACATATAAAATTCCAATACACAAAATCCTAGCAATAAAATCCCAATATACAAAAATTTTGTCAAATTAAAATCCTAATTTTAATATTTTTAGGATTTTAATTTGTTTATAAGGATTTTGGTGATGAGATTTTGTGTGTTAGGATTTTGTATATTGGTATTCTGAGATACAACCAAAGCTAGTTATAATCTATATTAAAAATAGTATTAAAAATCATTGTACTTGTATTGTTTTTTTATATAGTACCAGACAGCAAAATGTATCTACTTTTATTAATAAAAGTGGTATCTATAATTTATATTAAACTAGTATAGAAATCAATAATACTATCTAGTATTATTTTTATATTATCTTTAAGATTTCTATAACAATACTGTTTTACATAAATTATAGATACTATCAAAAACTTTAAATCATTATAACTTTTTTAAAACAAGTTAAATCAAAAAACTCTAACAAATTGATAGATATTTGACCAAATTATATTTTCATTAAAAGATTTTCTGTTATTTTTTGTTTTAAAGAAGTTTTTTTTTTTATATATATTTTAAGAGTGTAGCACTCGCACTTAGACTTTATTAATACTTAAATGATTGACATATGAGGTTTTTGACTTAAAAATAGGGTTTTAAGATTCCCAAGCCAAAATTAAAATTTTTGCTAAATTTTAATTTATGAAACACAAAACTTATTTTGTACAAAATTTTAAAACTAGTTAATTTAATATTAAACTGAGTTATAGAAGTTCAGAAATTTGACAAAAAATTTTTTTAAATATTTAAAAATAGAATAAAAATGATTTACTATAGCAGATATTGTCAATTTTGCATGGAGTATTATTACACAGATCAATTTTTATTCAATAATAAAAAATTTTGTGAAGATCATATCTAAAATTACAAAAAATCAAGTTTGATCGTTTGAGTTATAATCTTTATTTACTTTTATTTTTTTAAAATTTAGCAATTCTGCCTTTATTGTATAAGGAATATGTAATGAATACATAAGTTTTTAGCTATTGCTAACAACCCTTTCTTCTTCTCAATAAAAGCTCACCTGGCTGCTCAAGGTGTCTAGATGTGATCTGCCACAGCAATAATTCACTCCTCTCTAGCATTTAACTTGCTAGATGACTTCTCAAAAAAATCACTGAAAACTTATTGCTAGCTTTGTCAAGATTGCCTTTTTCTTAATATTTTTCTTTTTTCAAAAAGATATAGAAAATAAAAAAAATAAAAAAAAATAAAACAAATATGGTAAAAAGAGAAAAAAAGAAAAAACAAAGAAAAATAAAATCAAAAAATCAAAAACAAATATAAAAGAAATATAAAAAGAAAATGCAAAAAAAGAAAACAATAAAGATAGTAAAAAATTCTGTCTTTTAGCACTATTCTAACCTGTGCCTAGTTAAAGTAAAAATTATATAACAACTACAATGATTGTATATCTCAATATAAAGCAAGCTTTAAGTATACACTATTCTACTATTGACCTACTTTGGATATCTCATTAACCAGAGACCCTGATTCAGGTCATATAGAGTAGCATTATATTTGCAAGTAAACAAAACACATAGTTGTATTCTACTGAGCTCGTCTGAATTTGGAATATAAACAATGCTGATCTTTTGGAGAAGTAAGCCAAATCTTCTACTTTTTGTAAAAAATTTAGAAGGCTGGCAAGAAAGTGTAAGTAAATAAAAGAGGAGTCACTTGGCCAAATAAAAGAGTACAGCTTAAGAATAACAAGTTCTTTACTGTTCTCTAGTTATTTAGCAACAGAAAACTTTATTGATAAAAGAAAACCATATTCTCCACCAAAATTTTATATACAAGAGCACACTTCTTTAACTAGTTATCTTGTATAAAGACACTTTCAGCTTGTATATATACTTACTAACAAAACATAGACAAATCCCAAATTCAAAAAAAACAATTGCTATTTGTAAAAGATTAAATCAAAAAAGTAATCTTAAAATTTTGCAAATATATTATTTACAATAATAAGAATATCTACTATTTGTTTAAACAAAAATTATTAATAAAGTTTTTAAGAAATTAATTTGGGATGAATTTGGAATTTGGGCATAGACAAATTCCAAATATAGTAATTTGGAATTTTGCCAACATGTATACTTGCATGTCGAATATATAAAGGAGTTCTTGTAAAAGCATAAAAGGTTGATCTTTATAAAAACCGCTCTGTTGTCTACTCACTACAAGTCTTTTCTACTTTCTAGTATTTAAACTTAACTTTTTTTCGTGAAAAATTTTGGTCCAGATGATCATTAGAAAGAGTTTTTGATTATTATTATTATTATTATTGCAATCTTTATTTACTGTTTACTCAAAAAAATTTATAGTACTATAGAGTTATTTTCAAGACAAAGACCTATATAATGGTGTCTATATATGTATATATTATATCAAGTACTAAGACTAGAACATCAAATATACAAACTATTTATTTATAGCTAAAACCCACCAGAGCCAACTATATTCCTACTACACAGCTAATCTAGATTTATACATTCTTTTTTAACTACCAATTAGTATTCATATATATGCCACATTATCTATATTATTTACTATTTTAACTTCTAAATCAGTATATATTGTTTCAGATAGATGCTTATTGCTTCCAGTTTGGTGTCCTAACAAGAAATTACTCTTTTGGCATATTTTCAGAAGTTTGTATCTCAAGTCATGCAGCTGTCTCTACCCAATTGGGTTTATTTCAAGCTTGCATGCTGCCGTAACTAGCTAGTTTTTTTTAACTTTGGGATCTAAATCAAATTTGGTAATTGTACTAATAACTGTACTTTCCAATATAATAATAAGGTGCCTAGACATGTTTTGCAAATGCTTCCAGTAGTCAGTATAGTTGAATAGTATCATAAAGCTCAGAGGTAACAGGTGTATTATTATTTTTTTTTATAGTGATTCTTAGCAGTTATAGCCTCTGGTTATAACTGTATGTACTTATACTAGCTACAGTATATCTATATTAGTATTTTCAAGTTCTTTTAATACCAAAGGCTCTCATACAGGTATGATCAGAGCCTATTGGATCTATTAACACATACATGTCTGCATGCTTCAACTTCTTATTGGCTAGTGAGTTTTGTACTATTAGAGGTGTTTCAAATCTGGTAAAGCTAATTCTTTACTACAGATCTCTTTATATTCATCATATTTTATACTACTCCCAATTCTGATTATTGTCTAGTTATTCTCCCAAACAAAATCCCAATGCTGCCTTAGGGGTTGTTGGTGCTACTTTGCCAATTGCAAATTTACATATACAATCTTTGTATAATAGAACCTTTTATAACAACTACTGTTACATATAGTGCCAACTACTCTACAATAGACCTTCTTCTGGAAATTCCTAATCTAGACCTATATTTTCATAGTAAGTTTATCCAAATATTCATAGATAGTACACCTACTAGAACTTGATCCCGGAATCTACTCATAGAGAGTTGGATAGAGATGTTAATAGAGTATTTCAGGGTAGTGTAGTGCATACTCTGGCAGAGTATCCTCTAACACTACACTACACTGAAGTATGAATCAGAGTATACCCCAAAGTATAACCCAGAGTATAGCTCAGAGTATAACCCGGAGTACTATGTTCTAAGCACTATATAATACTTCGGAGTTTATAGTAAAACTTTTATATAATTGGTTGTTGTAAATCAATTGCTCAAACTAATTTTTCTGCTAATTTGATTTAGGGTAGCATTTATTGTTTATAGAAATAGTTTAAATTAGACTATTTTCATAAATAATAAATGTTATCCTAGAATATACCAAAATTGAAATGGCAAAATATTTTATTCAGTTAATTTTTTTATAAAACATTCCAGAAATAATAGTGTAATGAATATCATGGGTCAAAATTCGTCTAATTAGACAGTACAAATCAATTGTCTGGAAACTTATTTATACTTTTAAAGTACTTTTTAAGACCATATAGTCAAATTAAAATCGGTAAGTATTGGATTTACTATAAGTAACCTGAAATAACAAATAATATACGTCAATTTTTTAATATATTATACAAATATGAGGCACTGATTACATTATTAATTTAATTGTTATTATGTATTAAAATTAAAAGGTCATCGCAAAAGAATAAATAATTAGTAGTATGATAAGATAAATAATAGTGAAAAAAAGAACTATTCTATAGTTATCCAACAAACTCTTATAATCATGAAAAACTTTCTTTCTGTTATTTTTTTCATATGTTATGATGTAATTATGTTTTTTCAATATTCAAAAAAAAACAAACTCAGCGAGTGACTCCCTACCAATCATGATCATAAATTATCAGATAACACCATTATTGGGCAAATTTATGAATAACGGCAATTTGGCTCAACCAGACAAATAATTGGCTAACAAGTGCCACAAAGTGGCATTTGCTAGCCAATATCATTTGTTTGGTTGAGCCAAATTGCCATTATTCACAAATTTTTGCTCAATAATGTATATAATGCAATGTTTTATTAGATTATTTCACGATATCTTAATACATTTGTAATTAAACTATTATTATTAAATTAATGTAATTATTAGTACTCGGCAGAATCAAATAAATATTTGATAGTTAAATACTTAAGTAATATTTGACGATCATAATTTCTAAATCGGGTAATGCATAATCTTGATCTAAATAAGCTTTATTATCACTAACTCTAATCTTCGTTATACT
>CAJVPY010003109.1:0-14687 GCA_910591965.1 Dentiscutata erythropus | reverse complement strand
GTTGTACTCTCGTTATACTGATGTAATATGTAAGCCGTCTTCGGACGGCCCACCCGTTTGAACTAATAAAGTGCCAGAGGCCTAAGTAGTCACCTTAATATTAAAAAAAAAAAAAAAAAAAAAAAAAAAAAAGTAATTGGAATTTTATAGTTACTTATATGAAGATCATTTACTGGTTATATAAAGATTATTTACTTGTTTATTTTATAAGCTAAGTATAATTAATATATACAATAAAGAAATCGAACTTTTATTCAATGTTATAAGTAGTTAATTATTTGTTATTTTATTAGACAGTACAAATGTAATTGTTAATTACGCAAATAAATTAAAGATAAAATTTATATAATATCACAAATAACTTATTTAAGCACTTGAATTACAGAGTTAGAGTCCTATAGCCTAGTAGTCTAGGCGCCTAACCCTCCACAGATAAGGTCAATGGTTCGATTATAGCTAGTGCTAATTAATTTAATTAACTATCTCTGTAATCTACAGAAGCTTTTGAATGTGAAACCTGTGATGATAAGACTATATGAAGTACATATTTGGCCTATAAAGAATTCTTGGAAGGAGTCCTGAGCCATAGAAAAGACTGGGCACTGCATGTGACATGGTGTTACAGAAAGTAATACCGCATAAGGCTGTATATATAAATCCTCAATTGGCTAGATAGCACCAACAACTCTAAAGCGGTCTTGGAAATCTTGATTGGGAGAATGGCTAAATGCAATATATCTGGAAGTGGTGAGAGAAGCAGCGAATACAGTAAGGAGTTGTGGTAAGAGGATGGCTTTACTAAATAAAAGAACATTTCTAGCATACAAAATTGGAAAATTGAAAAACTAATAAGTAAATACTGCATATCACAATGTCAATGATAGGTGCTATACTGATGTATTATAAGTCAAGATTTCAGGCCTCCTTGCACTACCAAGCTGGAAGTAAAATGATCATCAGTAGTATACCCATATAATATAGTTATATTGGAAGCTTCGGCGCTCATACTATAGTCAATCATACCAACTATGGGAGTATTGTATAAAGTAGATAGTACAGGACCCCAAAATATATATAGAGGGGTAAGGTTTTATAAAAATTACTAATTTTAGAAAGATCTATAGAAAAAAAGTCAAAAATAAGCAAACTAATTACTATAAATAGAAATAATCTGCACAAAAAGGATCAAAAATAAGCAAACTAATACCTAACCTATCTATGTATATTTTGGGGTCCTAGTAGTACACTGCAAATAACAACTAGAGATTTGATAAATCTAGCTATGCCATATATGGGAGCAAGAAGAGTGAAAAACTGCTAGAATGAACCAATTTGGGAGAATTATAAGGTTGCTGCAGGAAGTAGATGGAGGAGTGTAATAATATGAAAATAGGTAATAATAGAAAATCTTGTAATATAATACGTAATTGAGAACTAATTAGAAAGGTTAAAATTAAAATACAGATTGTATTACAGCTGCACCCCAAAAAGTGACATGAGATATAAACACAATGGCGGCAGTCAATATGTACTAATTGGGAAGAAAATTACAGAAAATAAATAGTTATATGAGTGGGACATGTAATAGTAGGTTGCTCCAACTGACTCTATCTTGAAGTTGGCTTGAAATAGTTAATGAAAAAGTAATATAAAAAAAATAAGGAGTATAATGCCACATTGGGTGACTAGTTAAAAGTAGCACAAATGTAATTAGAATCTGTATATACAATTGTTGTTAGAGAAAATCCTGATTAATAAAATAAGGTTTCTACATTGGCAATATAAAAAAAAAAAAAAAGCACTTAAATTACTTGGCTATGTTGAGCAAATTGATTTCAGAACTTTTACTGTAGAAGTTAATATTATGAAATAATTATTTATATATATTTTCAAATATATTTATCATATAATAATAATAAGATAAAAAAATTATTTATAATGATAATTGTATAATAGTATAATGAAATATATTTTTTCGATATAATAATAATAATAATAATATAAAATAAAAAAAGGAGACCAAATTAAGTGTAGTTATTATGCTAATAAGATTATAAGTTTAGTATAAACATAAATGCTATATAATATCGAATAAAGTTGGTCAGTTACTTACAGTAATTGTTGTTTAAAATATTTAGACCAATAGATAAATAGAATACATGAGAGAAATTGTTCACAAATAACAAATTTTTGCTTAAAATGTTTAGACCAATGGATAAATAGAATACATAAGAGAAATTGTTTACAGATAACGAATTTTAAGTTATAAGTTATTTATAACATGAATATCCAAGTTATATATCCTCTAATAATTTATTTATATAATAAGCATCCATGTTATATATCCTCTAATCTAAATATAAAAAAAATAATTACATATCTTAATTAGTAAAGTGATTAATATATTACTTTAAAATTAATGTAAATCAGCAGTTGAAATTGTTGATTATTATTAAAAAATAATTACATTAAGTAGGTTAAAGAAGTTGTTATTATGAATTGATTTAATAAAAATTTTCATGAGTAAAATAAACAAGTAAAAAATCAAATAATTAAAAAAATATAGTTATTGTTTGGTAAAAGAGTAATATGCATAAAGTAATCACAATAATACTATAGTTTATTAAAGTATCAATAAGGTATGATGTATAAATAAAACAAACTTTATAATAAACTATAAAATAAATCGAACAAATTTTTATATTGTCTTTCTTGTATCGTATTGTAATCATTTATTATTAGATTAACAGATCATATAATCATAATATTATAATTGTAAAAAAAACTTATGAGCAGATTTGCATGTCATCAACAATGTTCTAAGCACAAAACTTTATTAGCAATGATAACTTGGCACCAACTATGTATAACAATCACCAAAACTGGTAGAAAATATTATCAGATTTATATAATAACTGTTATAGAAATATATACAATCCTACATAAAAACATTTGTGTTTTGAATGCAGAACCAAAAATTTTTGTTGTAATAACATATTACAACGTACTATTTCATCTCTTCATCTTTTGCTATTTACTTTACAAAATCTTTATATTTCAAACCCTGATAATTTTAGTCATAATAGTCATCAATACAATTCATTATTTTCTTTTATAGTTCTTGAATATACAGTTGGTATAGTTTACTTATCTCATCCACATGTCTTTGCAATTAATGATCATGCTTATTATTGAGTTTATCTTGCTAATACTAAAGAGTATTTAACAAATTGGTTTGTTTATGGTGCTGAAGCACAGAATTGTGTTGCTAATCAACACAAACTTGACCAAGAAATAGTAAACTTGATCAAGCAAGAATTTGCTATAGTTAATCTATTTGTTAGAGATTTATATTAACTATACAATGTAGATTATCCTCAAGCACATTTAGTAATTCAATGGCCAACAAATGATACTGAAGTTGCTGCTTCTACGATTATCTATTTAACAGCTATAATACAAGAATGGCATATACAAATTTGGCATATTGGTAAAAAATTTCTATTTATATTATTATACTAAATAAAAATTATAAAGCATTACAGTATCTATTATTTTTTCTACATAGTGAAATAGGTTGGTATATGTACTAGATAGATTCTGAATATTCAAACCTGTGAAAAATTTCTCAAGTTGATTATTATTGTTATTATATTATATTCAAAACTTGATTTCATTTGCTTGACCATCTCTTTAATAAATATTTAGTAGATATGTTTAGCTAAGCAGATGATGAATGCTTACAGTATATATGTCAAGAACAATATCAATTCAAGAAAAATAATTATGAAAATGACAAAATAATTTATAAAGAAGCAAAATTATATCCAAAGAATATTTATTTACCAGCATCGCACTCACTTTCATATAGGTGATCTTACAAAAAAATGATGAATACTCTTGCGGTAGTGAGTAAACTGGGTTAGCCTACACTGTTTATTACTTTTACTACAAATTCAAACTAGCCAAAAATACAACAACAACTATGTACTAGCCAGAATTATACTAACTGACCAAATATTGTAGTGTAAGTATTTAAGCAATGCATACTTATTTGCATAAATTACTAAAAACATACTTTGGAAAAATAGTTTACTTTATACATACTATTAAGAATTGGAATTAGTTTAGTCAACTAAAAAATTTTTATAGTAAGCTACTATGTTTAGTCAACTAATTAGTTGACTAAACATAGTAGTCAACTAAACTGATTCCAATCTCTACATGCTATTAAATTTCAGAAGCATGGTTTACTACATGCTTATATAATAATTAAATTATCTTCAAACTTGCTTGAATCTGAGAATATTGATAAATTAATAAGTGCCAAATTACCTGTGGGTAATAATTTTCGACAAAGCCATCTCTATAACTTAATAAAACAATATATGATTTATAAATATACTCTGAGATGTATATAATGTAATAATCATTGCCATTGGAATTATCCTAAACCTTTGAAAGAAAATACTACAATAAATAAATATAGTTATGTTTATTATTGACAACACACTAAAAATGATGTAAACATCATATCATACAATCCCTTTTTTTTATTAAAGCAATATTCATATATAAATATTAAAGTAGCTTCTACTTCACATATATTTTTATACCTTTATAAATATATTTACAAAGGTCCAGATTGGGTATTAGTTACTATCTATATGGGAAAAAATGATAAAACAATCGATAAAATTAAAGGTTATATTAAAACACATAATTTTTCTGCAATAGAAGTCATTTGGCGAATTTTTAAATACAGAATAACTTTACAATTACTATTAGTAACATGTTTGCCAGTTCATTTACCTGGCAAACAAACAATATTACAGGGAAGTAATAATAATCCTCCCACCTTACAATATTATTTTCTCCATCTAACAAATATAGAATTTGATATACTTATTTATTGCAAGTACTATGAATTATATACATTTGCTTATACTGAAAATTTAGTCAACTAACAATCACTGCCTCCAAATACTTACTTAAAAAAAAAACAAGAAGGTTGTCAATAACAAATTGTCAAGCTATATAAACCAAATCATATACATATAATGAGAATAAATATAATATGACTGTGTATTGGTAAAAAATATTATTTATGTATATTTTTGAGTTGTCTTGTAGCTAGAACATTTAAAGAACTACATATGGGGTACTATAGCAAAAGGTAGCTGTAGGCCAGCCAATTAAAATTTAAGATTTTATTATAATAATTTATTTACAAATTCTATTTTTCTAAAAATGATTTTATTTGATTAAATTTATTAGTAAAAAAGTATATAAATTTAATCTTTTTATTGCTATTATCATAGTAAATATTAATCATGTAATAATCTTCAATATAATTTTCTCAAAATCACATAATTGTCCTACAGCCACCTTTTGCTATGGGAGCCCCCATATAGTAAATAGCATATTATACTTCAATTTTCAAGATGTAGTATATGCTTTTAGATTGTTGGAGGATGTAAATAAAAATAAGCAATGTTTTGCTAAAGCTGTATCCTACAAATATACTCTGGCACAACTTAGATTGCTTTTTTGTTGTCTTATACTAGAAGGTATAGCAGCACAGACTATTTGGCAAACTCATCATATATTATTATCAGCAGATTATATTAATAAAAGAAGTGATATTTGACAAGAAGAAAATGAAGCTTTAATGTGAATTGCAAGTATTTTAAAAGAGCAAGGTAATCAAATAACACAATTTGGTTTACCTTAACTATCTAAACATTATAATAAAATAATGCACATACAAGCATGTTACAATAATTACAATGTGTTGATTGCAATGTGTGATAAAATAATAAGTGAGCTTAATATTGAACAAAAAAGCATTTATCAAGAAATTATGAACCATAACAAACCTTTAATAATTTTTATAAACAGGTGTACAGGATGTAAAAAAACATTTTTAATAAATGATATGTATTGCTTTAAGTTGCTTAGAAAAAATAATACTACCTTGTGTGACAACTGGCTTAGCAGCATTAAATTATAATAGAGGACATACAGCATACTCTTTATTCTATATTCTAATTGAAGATAATAATGAAGAATATAAATATCAAATAAGTTTAAATAGTGATCATGCTAAACTGATTCAAAAATCATCAGTTATTACCTGGGATAAATTGCCAATAGCTCAAAAAGAAAATATTGAAGCCGTTGATATCTTACTTCAAAAACTTTGCAACAATAATTTACCATTCGGTGAGAAAATATTTTTTGGAATAAGCAATTTCCATCAAGTCACACCTGTAATACCACATTCTGGCAAAACAGCTATAATTTTAGAATCAATTAAGTTTTCTCCGATTTGAAAATTACTTAAAGTTTATGAACTAAAACAACCAGTTCGTGATTCTTATAATCTAGAATAATCTCGACTAATGGACAAAATAGGTGATGGTATTGATAGTGAAGATATATTATTGCTATTATTAAAAACAACTCATGAAATAAATAATATATTTGATTTTACCTTTCCTAAAACTGTATTAAATAATCTAAATAAATACCAGAAACATGTGATTCTTTGTCTATTAAATATAGAAGTAGAATCTATTAATGAAATTATTTTACAAAGATTAAAAGGTGACACAGTTGATCTATACAGTATGGATTGCTTAGCTAATAATGAGACAATAGCAAACCAGACTCAAAGAAATGTGATATCAGTTGAATTTTAAATATATTTAATGTATCCAGAATACCAAAGCACTGTCTAACTCTAAAAAAAGAATATGTTGCAACTATAATAAAAAATTTCTTATTATATAATAGCTTATGTAAAAATAGCAAAGTTATTGTTCTAGATATAGAATGAAGATTAATCACTATACTGAACCCTGCAACAAGTTCAGTAATATATTTACCAAAAATCACTTTCTTATTTTATGTATTACGATTTCTATTCAAGATTAGCTGCTATTAATTTCCATTATGTCTTGCTTATTTTTCAACTTTTAACTCTTCACAAGGTTTAACACTAAATTGAGTTGTACTTAATTTATGCACACCAGTATTCAGTTACAGGCAATTATATACTGCTCTTACACAAGTTTGACAATGAAATCACATTTTAATATGTATAGAAAAAAACTGTTTAACAAATTTGTTAACTAAAAATATTATATTTCTGGAATTGCTTAGGTGACTTAGAATAATCAAATCTGCAAAATTATTGAATAATAAAAAAACTTTTTTGTTTGCTAATCAAAAATAAAAACTATCTAGACAAATATACATAAACTTTAAGTAATAAAAATAAAACTAGCAAGTAATTGTACTAATACAAAGTACTTTAAAATATAAAATTATTGGATCTAAACTTACTAAATAATGCTGCTAAATTTAATAAATTCAAGTACAAGTATATAAATTGTCAGAAATAATACTGAATTCAGATGATGCTGAAATTTTAACTTATTTGATTATAAAATTTATAAAATTTTTAGGTCTTCCATTAGGGGGTTTTTTTTAGAGTTAGATTAGGGTTTGTGAGTAGTATTGTTAGTAAAAAAGTATATATAAATTTTAGTAGATATTATAAATTTAAATAGAGATCCTAAATTTCAGCATCAGCCAATTTTAACATTATTCCCGATATAAATTAATAAATTACTGTATATTCACAATACAAATAATAATAATAATAATAATAATGATTTACTTACATTATTTAAAACTAGATGCAAAAATAAAATATCCAACTCCTACTATATATAAAAACAAATTTAACATAATAATAAATACTTTGGATGATTAACTACAACATGCTATATACTAAGCTAAACTAATAAACAAAATATGTAAAATATATACATATATACGCAAGAAAAATATACAAATATATATTGTAATAGCAAGTATATTTAACAAGCTTACTCAGTTTTAATATTTGTACCAAGATTCATATTATTTAATCTATAAGTACTATATAGAGATCAACTACTATGTTTATTTTCTTTAGCACTACTATGGACAATATTCTTTTGACCTCTCTTTTTTTTGAACTTTCTTCACTTTCATTTTTTTGATTAATTTTATATGTATCAATGACTTCATCTTGGTAAAATAACCATTATTACCATCATTCAAAGATTGATTAGCACTTTTGTTACCCTTTTTACAATTGTTAATACTGCTCTTTTGACATCTTTTCTTTTTTTTAATTTCTTTGCTTTCATAATCTTGATCAAAAATATTCATATTGAAAATTTTATCTTGATAATAATTATTATTCATGCTATCTGAAATATCTACAGATTTACTTAAATATTCAGACTTTTTACGATTTGATGAAAAGATACTTTTCGAAGAATGTAGATTAAACTATTTGATTTATTCTTAGCTTTAGAAGATTCTTTTAAATCTTTAATAACATTTTGATAAGTAGAAAGTAGTTTCAAATGAATAGTATTGATAGCTTTAGAAGAATAACTATTATCAAACATTTTTTGCTTAGATGATAATAGAGTATTAGTAAAATTGATATCTTTCGTATAAACAAAAAAAGTATTATTAACAATCTCTAACTACTCAACAACAAAAATAAATGATACTTGCTGATTAATTATAGTCTTTAAATGAGAAAAATGCAAATTCAAATGTGGAAAAACAACTTTAACAATAAAATTATGCTTATAACCAGCATAATTATTAATCAACACATTAAAAATAGCATCACTATTTTCCAATAACTATAGTGACTCTTGAGAAGACTCTACTAAAGAAACTTTTAATGGGCACTTATTTAACTTAGCAAGTTTGTTAAGAATAGATATACTAGTTGAAATAGAAACTGTCATTTAAAATTGAATGAAAAATAAGTATAGATGTAGTAATATCAAAAATGATTTAACACTAACAAGTACCTTTGGTTTTTTATTACTTCTATAATAGCTAGTCATGATTTTTTCACTAACTGAATAAAAACTGTCTTTCTTGAAACAGCCTGAGTTTCTTAATCTCTTTTATCAAGATTAACAGATACAAATAAGACTAATTTAATCTCATTTTGTTCACAATCTTCAGGATAAAAACCAATAGCTCAAACTAGTAATACTACCAAAATTGATTTCTATTAGAGCAAATTAAAATTTTTTATAAGAAAGAGCAAACAAAATTTATATATTCATACTCCTTATAATTTTGTCTATTCAAAAAAAGTATCAAAAAATTTCATCTTTTAAGTAAAATAAGCCAAAAACAATTTCATCTTCAAATTTTAATTTCAGGTTTAGAACCTAAAATAATTTCATCAGCATATATAGCCCAAACAACTATCAAACTAGCATCAACTTTTCAGTTTTATGAACATACTTAATCCTGACAATTGTATCTGTATAACATGACATAGTAACAAACTTATTTTTGGTTCTTATTTATTTCAGTAATATTTTTTTACTTATTTTTCAGTAAAATTTTTTTTTTTAAAAAGCAACCTGATATTTACTTATTTATTTGATTTGTAATAATCAAATAAAAAATAAATAAATACTCAAAAACAAAATTGCAACTTATCTTTTTTAAAAATTTTAAAATAATATATAATAATTACTGATAGTTTTAACACGATATGTAATAATTACCAAAATTTTCATCAACAACATGACAAAACTGATTACATAATACAAAGCACAAATGAAATTAAATATATATAAATCATCGCTAAAACTTAATAAATAAAACATTATAAAATTTAACTTAATAAACTTAGCCATAACTCTGTATAAAAATTATCCAATAACAAAAAAATTTCTCATGATTATACAACAATAATTAAAAATCAACAAATTATGAAAACAAATCAACAACTACGCCTATCAACTAAACTCATATTACATAATATCAAACTATAAATATCGTATTAAAATGTTACTAAAACCAATAAGACCCAATATAATGCTAACTAAAATTTATTATAATATCGACCATTTCATCAGCACAAATATATACAATATCTTACCGAATGTAGTAAATTCAAAATCTTACAGCGTATAACATACACAAACATAATATAACATATAAGTACATACAAAAAAAAACTTATTAGCAGAATTAAATTTTAATTCACAAATTACATGTGAATAAATTATAAAATATCAAACCTTTTAAAATAACAAACTAAACCAATAAAGCATAAACTCTTATCCACACAACGAAACAATTCCATATACAATATACATTTAATAAATATATAAATAATTTCAAAATAAGCATTCCTTGCCTAAACCAAAAAAAAATAATTAATTACATATTATATTCAAATTTTTTAATATACAAATTACTTATTAAATATATTCCAACACGATAAAAAAAAAACTAATCAATAAATATACAATATACCAAAACTCAACAAAATAACAAATAAGATGGGTGGCACTTCGCGCCACCCATTGAACTAGTAATAAATATAAAATTCTAATTATTATAATTATATATATGGGATCTTTGCTATCAAAATGACCCTCTGAGGCTATGTTGATTTTGTGAATAAAAATTAAAATTTCCAGACATCTAGCTAACCAATTTGAATGAAATTTTTTTAAATTTGTAGATTCTATTGAGATTTACAAAATAAAAAAAAGTTTATTCAAATTGGATTACTAGATAGCTGGCAAATTTAATTTTTATTCACAAAATCAACATAGCCTCGGAGGGTTATATTAATAGCAAAGATTCCATGTATAATATGTAAAAGAATATATGTTTTATAAAGTATAAACAGTTTGCAGAATTTGAAAATATTTAAATACTTCAAGAGAAATAAAATTTGAACAATATCACTTTTTTATAATAATTTAATAGGAAATAGTGAAATCGGAAGATCTAATTGTAAGTCAGAAAATCACTGAAAAAAAAATTCTTCACTATGTAGTTTTCACTATGTTTGTGATTAAACCGATATTAGATACCCAAACCAGAAATGGTCCAAAAACTACCAGAAATGTACCACAAACCACTGGTAATGCTCCAAAGACCACCAAAAATGCACCAAAGACTACTGGTAATGCACCAAAGATCATTGCCAGTACACCAAAGACCACTAGAAATGCACCACAGACCACCGGAAATGTACCACAGACAACTGAAAATGTACCACAGACAACTAGAAATGCACTGCAGACCACGGGAAATGTACCACAGACCACTGGTAATGCTTCAAGAACCACCACTAAAGACCACTAGTAGTGCACCGAAGACCACTGGAATGCACAACAAACCTCTGGAAATGTTCCAAAGACCACCGCAAATGTACCACTGATGGAAATGCATCACAAACCACTAGAAATGCCCAAACTCCACCAGAAATGTACCATAGACCACTGGAAATGCTCCATAAACCATTGGTGATACTCCAAAGACCACCGGAAATGCACTACAAACCACTGATAATGCTCCAAAATACTGGAAATGCACCAAAGACCACCACAAATGTACTACAAACCACTGATTATACACCAAAGACCATTGTAAATGCATACAAACCACTGGAAATGCACCAATGTCCACCAGAAATGTACTATAGACCACTGGAAATGCACCAAAGACCAGTGGAAATGCACCGGAAATGCATCAAAGACCACTGTAAATATACTACAAACCACTGGAAATGCTCTACAAACCACTGGAAATGCTCTATAACCCACTGGAAATGCTCCAAAGACCACCTGAAATGCACTACAAATCACTGGTAATGCTCCAAAGACTCTAAACCCCAAACCACTGGAATTGCACCAAATACCACTGGAAATGCACCACAAACCACTGGTAATGCACTAAAGACCCCGTAAATGTACCACAAACCACTGGAAATGCTTCAAAGACCACTGGAAATACACCAAAGACCACTGAAAATGCACCAAAGACCACCGGAAATGTACTACAGCCATTGGAAATGTACCACAGACCACACCGGAAATGTACAACAAACCACTACGAATGCACCAAAGACCACCGGAATACACCAAAGACCATCGGAAATACACCACAGACCATTAGTAATGTTCCAAAGACCACTGGTAATGTTCCAAAGACCACTGGTAATGCTCCAAAGACCACTGGTAATGCTCTAAAGACCACTGGAAATGCACCGCAAACCACCGGTAATGCTCCAAAAACCACTGGGAATGTACCACAAACTATTGGAAATGCACCACAAACCACTGGAAATGCACCAAAGGCCACCAGAAATATATCACAGACCACTGGTAATACACCAAAGACCACTGGAAATGCACCAGACCACTGTAAATGTACAACTGACCACTGGAAATGCACCTAAGACCACCGGAAATGTACAACAATTCCACCGCAAACCTCAACCTCACCGGAATAGAATGAAGTCCTGTAACGGAATTTTTACAGTAGCCCACAATAGAAATAATGATAATTCTAATACAAATTAACAAATTAACCCAACCTTAACTGCATACTAAGTGTCGGTGAAATAACAAGTTTGTAACAAAATTTTTTTCTACGATATCTCACAACAGAAATCGCGATAACTCTAATATAAAATAACAAATTTTTACAATAGAAATCATGATAATTTTAATGCAAACTAACAACTTTATCAACATACAGTGGCTACTGGTATAGTGAGTAAGTTCTATACAGAATTTTTTACGATAGAGGTCATGAAATTTCAAAGAAAACCAACTTAACATTCGTATAATGTGTCATCAGAATTACAAGTTAAATTTGCAACAGAATTTTTTTTATAGCAAATCAATAAAAATTACGCTATTTTCAATATGCGCTTGCAATAGAAATTACGATAATTCCCAATACAGACTTACAGCAACTTACAATAGAAATTACGATATTTCCAAACTAAAATTGCAGCAACTTACAATAGAAATTACGATAATCCAAGAACTTACAGCAACTCAATAGAAATTACGATTTAAAATTGATCCAACTCAACCTTAATTACATGGAAATTCTGGAAATTATAATAATATTTAATATAAACCAACTCAGTCCTACATTGGGAAAAATTTTTAGTGCAGAACTACGCAAATTTGCAAATTTGCGCAAATCTTCAAACCTGGTGGCTATTTTCGCAGAAAATAAATACAATTCTGCGCAAAATTTTGTTTTTTTTTTATAAATTTTTGCAGATTTGCACTAAAGATTTTTTTCGATAAAACTCTGTGTTTTTACAGAATATTGCAGATCTGAATAGAAAAAATTTCCCGATGTAACTGTATAATGTGATCACTGGAATAGCGAGTAAGTTCTGTAACAGAATTTTTATAATTTTATATTATGTGTCACTAGAATAACAAGTTTGAACAAACTTTTTTTTTGCAACTCATAATAATTTCAGTACCAACTTTAACTACACAACCTAGTCATAGGAATGGATAATAAGTTCTGTAACAGAATTATTTACGCAACCCATAATAGAATTATGATAATTCCAATATAGAACTAATCCAACCCTAACTACATAAAAATCATAAATAATAATGTAGTCTCCGAAATAGAAATCACGATAATTCCAATATGAACTAACTCAACTTAACTACAGTAATTTTAAAATTTCTCAGCCTTAACTAAATACTAAAAAAGCGAGTAAGTTATGTGACCAAATTTTTAATAGCAACTCACAATAGAAATATGATAATTCAAATATGAGTCCACTTAACTATACAGAAACCATGATAATTTTAATAAATCTAACTCAGCCTTAACCACATACTGTAATCACTAGAAAAGCAAGTATGTAAAGAATTTTTTACTGTAACTTATCATATAAATACATCAATTCCAATACTAACCAATTCAACGCTAGCTACATATTATATGTCATTGGAATAGTGAATATGGTTTGTAAAAAGTTTTACAGTAATTTACGATAAAAAACATAATTTTAGTGAAAACTAACGCAACCACATACTATGGTCGGCGGATAACGAATAAGATTTTACAGTAACTTACAATAGTAATCCCAAATAATTTCATTATGTACTAACTCAACCTTAGCTGTATAGAAATTGTGATAATTCCAATACAAGCCAACTCAACCACATACTGTAGCCACAGGAATAGTGAGTAATTTTGAAAACAGAACCCCTTACCATAGAAGCCGCAATAATTCTAATGCGAACTAACTTAGTCATATACTGTAGTCACTGAAGTGGTAAGTCCTGAAATGAAATTTTTTACAGTATATCATCAAATTATGAAATTTCCAATACAAATATTGTTACTAAATGGCGAGTATGTTTTTTTACAGTAATCGTGCAAACTCTTATGATCATAGATTTTTTTCTTCTTGTTATTATTTTTGTACGCTATTACATGAGTACTACAATCTCGAATTAAAACTCAGTTAGCTAATAATGACTTGCAAATCATGATCATAATTGCACGATAACATCGATATTGGATCATGCAACGATTAATATTATAAAATTTGTTCTGTTAGAACAAATGGTTGGATGAAATGTGTCGCGCAGCACATGTCTGCTCATTGAACCTAGGTGCCGCGCGGTAGATCCTCGATTTTGATTAGTTAAAAAAAATTAAGCCGGAATTACTCATAATTTTACTAATGAAGTCGCAGCCGCCCATTAAATTAAATTGTTCCTGGGTCAATTTTACCATAATGCGTGCTTATTTTTTAAAAATTTCTATTTTTGTAATGAAAAAATTAA